>OY856410.1:1312924803-1313124803 GCA_963693085.1 Alisma plantago-aquatica | reverse complement strand
TCGGGATAATCATAAGCGTAACCACATACCTGATTTGATGATTTCACAAGCATTAAGTAAATCCAACCAAGAAGAAATCCAAGCAAGAAATTCAACAATCACATAATTCCTGAAAATAATATATACTCTATTTATTACATACTTTATCAAGAATCTACTATATTGACTTGGATTCACTTTCTAGGGTTTCTATTTCAAATTAAGGTTTCATTAATATTCATTAGGGTTTCTTAGATCAATTTCTCAAACTTTATTCCTTTTAGGTCAACAAACCCTAAAATACTCTTTTCTACTTATATAAACCCTAATTGCTCAATTATTCATTTTAATAATCTTTTATACCCAAATTGACTTAGGATCATCATATCTTGGGGTTTTAGGCTTCCAACCTCTGTACTGGGGTCCTGCTTTTTCTTTCTAGAGCTAACCCTACATCCAACCTCACCATTAGAGGTCCTCTCTTCGTGAAGGGTCAACCTCCAAACCATGCCCCTACCTGAATGAAGCCTATGTTCAACTTATGTTCACTCAAGGTTATCCATAACTCTCATAAGCTATCCATCAAACTCTCCCAGCCAGGGTTTCAACCTATTGCTCACTACTGATACATGATGCGTGCCTATTATGCCCATATAAGCTCATGGGGTTTCCATAGGTTCTTCTTTAACCTCATCAATGGAGGAGCTATCCTTCACTTAAACATGCACGACCCTTCCCAGGGTTGGGTCACCAGAGGTATTTGGTCATCCAACCTCTCATGGCTCATATGTCATCCAAGGCATGTCTATCCAAACACCCGGTCAACCATGAGATCTAACTTATCTTGTCATCTTTCTCTCTAACCTTCACTTAGGGTTGGGGTTAACATCATCCTCAGAGGATGTGCCAGGTCTCTACCTATAATGGAGATCTCTGCCTCCATGACTAACTCTCTTTACTTATCCTCCTGACAAGGAGGTCTATTCTCAGGTCTCTCCTGAGGGCATGACAACTTATGTCATACGACCTAAGCATGTATCTATTCTTTAGTTTATGCTTACTCTATTAAGATTATGTCCATGACATCTTAATTATATACTTTTCATTGATTTGATAGAGGATTCCTTAACCTTATTAATCTTACCCATACCTCAAGATGGTGATGAGAAGAGAGAAAACCCTAATCCTTAAGGTCCCTAACAAATATTATGATGAGAAGGGATGAATAAGATGAGAAAGTCCTAAAGGTATCTTATTTCGATTCATACCCTAAGACTTTGTCCAGGCAGTCACACGGATCCAGGAGTCCTCGTATTCTGACTAGCGGTGCGGAGGAAAATATTTCCAGCCCCCAGTCATGATCCTTTTCTAGACACCTCCGTCTTTCGGATATTTCTCTAATAACTCCCTTGGGTTCTATAGAGTTTGTAAAATTTAAGTGGGGAACCTACGCTCTGATACCAAATGTAGTGCCATGAGACCCATTAGCATACAATGAGTTAAGGAGTGGTCTACTTACGAGTAGTGCCATGTGACTCAACCCTAGAAACTGGTTCACCTATAGGTGGGACCATGAGGGGTTTAATGGGGATCTACCATAAGGAAGGTAGTCACCAGGTCCACTGTAGGGACAACACTGAGGATAGGGTACTCATGGATCGCAGAGTTATATTTAAAATGTAATCTTGGTTTTTAAATGATTAATTGAATGATTACATTGTTATCATAGTTGCACATTTGTTGTTTCCCCCACATACCAGCTTCGGCTGGCCGACGTTTTGTTTGTCGACATTTTAGGTACAAGCCAAAAGGACAAACAGTAAATCGTCATATTGTGAAATACATGAAGTAAAATACAAGGAGGATTAGTTAGAGTAGAATCCATAAGTGGATAGAAGTTTAGAGATCCAAGTTTTCAAAAAGGTATGCAAAAGTTTATTTTCTTACAACTTTTCAGTTTAGTATATTAAAATTTAATAATTGTTCTTGGTTAATTGCTGAACCTTTGATCCAGAGATTATGGGTGCGGCTTTGACCTCTCGGTCTCCCTTAATTGGGGGTTATCAGGAGGTGGGGTCATAACATTTGGTATCAGAGCGTAGGTTCCCCACTTAATCATTACCCGAGCCCACTGCCCAAGGCTCTAGTAGAGTTTTAGGAATGACGACTGTCTCCACAGACCACCACTAGCCTTAACTGTGCATTTTGTCCTCACTCACACGCATGCCAGGATCAACTTCCCGACAGGTCACCCATCCCAGTACTACTCCAAGCTGAGCACGTTTAACTATGGAGTTCTTTAGTGATGGGCTCTCGGAAAAGGAGGTGCACCTTGGTGATATGGGTAGTCCAATCATTCCTTTTAAGAGTGTTTTATCTGAGGCCTCAAATCCTAGGATGTTACAATCTCCCCCACTTAGACTATTGATGTCCTCGTCAAGGCTCAACTATATGGCCTCATAATCTGACCCCATTTCAGTGCAAACCCACAATGACCCGTAGACACCCAACTCCCAATCACGGAATACCAGCGTAAGGGTGGCTACGTCAACCATGGACAACCCTTTCCTACATGCCTGGACCGCACGGCTTAAGACTGGCATGCCATGCCCATGTGGCCCCCAATTACTGGAGGGGAATTGGCTCTGATACCATTTGTAATACCCGACAGGTCACCCATCCCAGTACTACTCCAAGCTGAGCACGCTTAACTATGGAGTTCTTTAGTGACGGGCTCTCGGAGAAGGAGGTGCACCTTGGTGGTATGGGTAGTCCAATCATTCCTTTTAAGAGTGTTTTATCTGAGGCCTCAAATCCTAGGATGTTACAATCTCCCCCACTTAGACTCTTGACGTCCTCGTCAAGGCTCAACTATATGGCCTAATAATCTGACCCCATTTCAGTGCAGACCTACAATGACCCATAGACACCCAGCTCCCGATCAAGGAATACCAGCGCAAGGGTGGCTACGTCAACCATGGACAACCCTTTCCTACATGCCTGGACCGCACGGCTCAAGACTGGCATACCATGACCATGTAGGCCCCAATTACTGGAGGGGAATTGGCTATGATACCACTTGTAATACCCGAGCCCACTGCCCAAGGCTCTAGTAGAGTTTCAGGAATGACGAATGTCCCCACAGACCACCACTAGCCTTAACTGCACATTTTGTCCTCACTCATGCACATGCCAGGATCAACTTCCCGACAGGTCACCCATCCTAGTACTACTCTAAGATGAGCACGCTTAACTATGGAGTTCTTTAGTGATGGGCTCTCGAAAAAGGAGGTACACCTTGGTGATATGGGTAGTCCAATCATTCCTTTTAAGAGTGTTTTATCTGAGGCCTCAAATCCTAGTATGTTACAAAAACCCTATGCAAAGGATAAAAATCAATTTTCTTCTATTATATTGGTAGTGTCTAATTTGATACTAAAATTGTTCTCCCCTACGGTATGGGAAAACAAGGCACTTAATCCTAGAAAATATATTATATGAAGGTGATAAACTTGAATGTTTCTATGTAAAAATTTGTGGAACACTTAATATTCTTGATTAATTTTCAAATCCTAAAATAGTTGATACCTTGTAAATAAATGTTAAATATTGAACAAAATTAATTATGTTGAATATTGATCAACCATGTGAATTGTTTATATAAAACTTGGATCAATTTTTGTAAGTTAACTACCTAAGTCCACCAAATAGTTTTTCCTAGTTTGTAAACATATTGAATTTTCTCTTGTTGCATATTTTAAAATACATTAATAATCATTATTCAATACAAAATTTTTTTGACACTTTACTCTTTATTCCATTTCGTGGTTAAATTGATTGGTTTGGGGTACCATGGATTGGTGATTAATGGAAAATGTGGATGAGATGTGTGAAAAATGTAATTTGTATGCTGAAGAGTAGATAGGACCTTGTATATTTCATATTATAGTCCTTATGTGTAAACATCCTTGAAGTATGACGAAAAAGAATGAATGTTTATAGATTTGTCTATATATTCTAATTTATATCATGTTGACAAATTTTGGGTAAAAGATCATGTCTTTACGCCATGCTTGGGTATGCAAATGACAGATTGCTTGAAAAGATAAATTATGTTGAACCTATACCTATTTTTATATGTCATGAAGTTGGTAGAAGTACTCTTTTGAGAAATTCTTACTTTACCTCTAGTTATAGGCCAACCTTCCAAATGTCAAGTTGATATTTCTAACTTGTCTTCTATCGATACTACTATTTTTATAATAACCATCTTCTTATAGTGTTTCACAATAGTTTAATAAGGGCAAGAAAACCTTAAATGAAGTCCTAGGAATTCTACCCAACATATGTGAGAAATAGGATACCACTCTTGTTGATAATAACCATTTTCTTATAGTATTTCACAATAGTTTCTTAAGGGCAAGAAAACCTTGAATGAAGTCCTCGACCATTCTACCCAACATATGTGAGAAATAGGATTTTATATATAAGTGCCCAGAGGAACAAAAATAGTAGACGCAAACACCTTTTATCTATAATGGAAAATCCTTTACATCAAGGCATATATGACATGCTCTTATTGTAAGAAAAATGATTATTTTACTTCCTTTTGTAATGAACAAAAGAAGGCTACCAAAGCCAAGATTGTTAGGATTCCCAAACTATATCCATATCCAATGGTTTGATTTGGGCACAAACCTTTCTTCTTTTGGGGGTGTATAAAATTTGTATCGTTGATAGTGGATAATACTAACATATGATCAGTTAATAGTGCCACGTCTATACTCTAGGATCAGTGACACTTGGTTACAACAAGAAGGGTAAGATTATAGGTGAGGGTGATGTAGGTGATTCCCTATGTATCAAAAATGTTCTTTTGTGCATGGCCTACAACACAACTTGGTAAGTGTTAGTCAACTCTATGACAATTACAGTCTTATTTTATTTAGATCTCTTGTGTTCTTACTAATTGATTTACTAACCTAAAATGCAATATATAATGTATCTAGAATTCTATATATGTATATTGTTGTACTTATCTCTCCTATGCCCCTAATTCATATCTGTCTTGTAAAAAACAAAAAAGATATATTGTTATGGCATTATAGGCTTGATATGTAAACATGAATCAATTATATAAACAAACTAAAAAGGAATTAGTAAATGGGTTTACTAAGTTGGACTTTAATAAAGATGAGGAATGTCAACCACACGTATAACAGAATCAAACTAAATATCCCTTCTAATCCAAATGTGTCCTTAGTATTAAAATAACTCTAGATATTCTTGTTATTGATCTCTTTGGACCTATGTGCACACAAACACTTAAAAGTTGCAAGTATTTGTTATTTATTATTTATGATTTCCCCTCATTAATTGGACCTTTTTAGTTTCTAATATGATACACATACAATTTTCTCTCCCTTTTGTAGACATATTGGGAATGATATGGATCTAATAGTTATACATTTTATATATTTTGATGATTCTTTAACATTCCAATCATGTTCATCTAACATTTCTATTTGAGATCAAGTTCAAATATTAGGTGCATCAAAAGGATGAAATTAGCAAGAACTAGTTTGGCATAGAACAAGTCAAATGCAATGAAATTCAGGAATTGAAGAATATATTATATTTACTTATAATTGTGTTGTAAATTATTTTGTTGGATGTATGACTCGTAAGAAAGTGGGAAATTAAGTCATTTTAATTCAAAATATATACATATATACACATGCATATATATGTATGTAATTTTTGGGCATTTGTCATAAACTGTAAGAGAGAGACTTTGTGGTCGATTTTTCCCATGGGGTAACTTACAGACAACTTATTTCAAGCTATATATAGAACCCACTATTAGCCAAATGTTTTGTAGGGTAACTTGATTGACAACCAAGCATTGGATATCAAAAGGTAGTTATTGGTCAATTTTCTTATTTGTTAGAAATTGAACCATTTGTTGTTGTTCGCTTGACGGTTAGCATTGTCATTTGAGTTACCCAAAAGGTAATTCAGCCAACAACATTGCTTTGTAAATTTCTAAGAAGTGTATCTAGCCCTTTAAAGGGGTGCAAACATCAAAAATAGATCTCTTGGATCCCTAAAAAATGGCTAGAATTCAATCTTAATGACTCTATTAAGTAGTAGTCAACCTCAACTATAAAAAGGGGACCTTTTACTTCATTTGAACTATGACTTACATGCTCCCTCGCTATAGTCAAGTGATTATGCCTTCAATAGAACATAATTTTCCTCAAGCTTGGTTACTTCTCTGTTGGATAAATTGGACATTATGATAAATCCCTTTGTTTCGATGATGACAAACATTTCATTCTTATTATTCTAACGAGCTACTTGAGTGTGCAGGATTATGGTGGATGACAAAGCAACTAGGGAAATCACGAGCTTACATATTTACTTTCATGCAATGTAATCACTATTGTAAAAACTTGTACAGTTATATAATGTACAAGTACTTAGATTGCATGTAAATCAAGCGTTAGATCTTCCCTAGCTACACACCATAGTTAGACAAGTCATCCCTTCCAAAAGGATCACATTATGCACACTCATAAACACACTTAGTGGTTTAATTAAAAGATTGAAACAGAGTCAATCTCGGTCGACCACACTCCTCGACCGAGACACTCTCGGTCGACAAACTTCTCGACCGAGATTGACCAAAAGTAGCCGTTAGACACAGCAGTTGACAGTTGCAAATAAACGTTAATCCAGAGAGCCTGTCGGTCGACGAATCCTCGACCGACTGGGCATCTCGGTCGACGAGTCCTCGACCGAGATGGTCTCTGACAGCAACTGCAGAATTAATTAACTAGCCGTTGCTAATGCGCCTAACTTATTCCTAACGGCTAGTTAAGCACTAGGAACCCCCTAGAAGTTGTCTAGAACGTCCTTAAGCATACATAGGTCATTCCTATAAATAGGACATGCCTTAGGTCACCAAAGAACATCCAAGATATACTTGTGCTATACTTGAGCTTGAATACACACTTGCAATCTGTTTTAGAGCAATAGAGCAATTCCTACACTTGCCATTCATTCCTATTGCTCCCATTTCGTGCCCTATAGGCTAGTATCTCCTATCCACTACAATCACATTGTCATACACATTGGTTAGGAGATTTATACGCTTGATATAGGCAAATCAAGCCTTGTGCTTAAAAGGATAAGTTGTAATTTCTGTTTTCCTTTCTTGTTCCTGTTTATCTTTTGTACTCTCCTTGCTACTCCTAGGGTTGGAGGCTGCGGATTGGAGAGGGTTGACTTCTCAGGTGGAGAAGGGGACTTCAAGCTACTTCAAGAAGGCTATCGCACGGGAAGCTACTTCAGAAGGCTGGTGCAACGGGAGTTGGTGCATCTACTTCAAGGGAAGGCTGCTTCGAGTTGGGCGATTACTTCTAGGTGAAGGCTGCTTGAAGGGTTTAGGGAAAAGAAATGTATTTTATGTAAAGTCCTTGCGAGGTAATAAAATAATTTCTTTTCAAATCCCGGTTGGGTAAGCAACCGGGTAGTGGACTGACTACCTTAGTATTTGCTAAGGCTAGGAACCACTCTAAACCCTTGTGTCTCCTTGTCCAATCTTTCTCTGTGGTTGCTTGAGTTTAAATTAATTTAAAATTATCATAAAACTCTATTCACCCCCCCTCTAGAGGTTTTCAATTGGTATCAGAGCAGGCTTCAAGGAGCCCTAACCAGGTCTTGAAGAGATAAAGGGAGGAGGTGACTACAACCACAAGAAAAGGAGCATGGACCAAAGTTCGACTAGTTGCAATTGGTGCTTAGGAACAAAGCACTCTACGTCTAAATGTCCATGGAGGTCAAAGAAAGAAGATGCACATAAAGAGTGTTTCGTTGCTACAATAAGTGAGGAAGAAGAAAAAGAGGTAAGTCTCTTAGATTTATCAAAAGAAGATCTAATTGCTAGTCTAGAAGAAATGCATGAAAAATACATTGAGTGCAAGAAGAAATTGAAGAAATCAAATAAAGTAAATGATGATTTAAATACTAAACTTCTTGCTCTTGAATCTGAAAATGAAGATCTAAAAAGGGCAATTGAAGAACGTGATCTTAAATTGAAATCAGTAGAAGCTAACTGCAATCTTATTTCTCTTGAAAAGACTAATTTGCAGACTCAAGTAAATGATCTTCAAAAACAACCTATATTGTGCACCCATGTAGACTATGACAATATAGTTAAAGAAAGAAATTCTTTATCATCTCATATAGACCAAGCAAAACTAGATATCAAGAAGAGAATAGATGAGATTGCCAAGTTACAACAACAAGTTCGTAGTTTAAATAACAATGTCATTCTTGATAAAATTCTAGATAATCCTTATCGACAAATTGGAAGGAGTGGACTAGGTTATAAGCCTAAAGGTAAATCTCATCAAGAACCTAGTTGGAGAAGGACACAAGCGAGTCAATCAATGAATGTACATAGAGGCAAATATACATTTGTACAAAAGAACAACCTAAACCAAAATCATAGAAAGAGATATGAGGTTGATTCTATATGTTGCCACTATTGTTTACGTCTTGGACATTACTCCTTCTCCTGCCCATACAAGAAAAAGGATGTTGAGTTGGTATGGGTTCCAAAATCCCCAAATTAATTCGATTAGACTAAGTTGAGATATGACCAAAGCCTTTAATTTGCATATCTTTATGTCTATCTCAACTTAACATGTAGGGATAATAAATTGAAACTTAAAAGATTTGGTTTAAAGGTTATCTTGATCTAAATTAAACTAAACTTTCAGATTGAATAATTGAATTAAAATAATATAAATTTTACTTGAAAACTATTACTGAAACATATTTCAGAAACAATACAGAAACTTTCTCGGTCGAGAAACTGTTCGACCGAAAACACTTTCGGTCGAGCAATAGTCGACCGAGCAGATTACTGTTTTCAAGTTCTGCTTTTTGTATTGCTATCAATTTGTTATAAATGTTTGATCAAGATTAAATTACAGTAAAATTGCTGAATAATCTTTTGACGGATCTATGTGCCATCTATTTGTTGTCAATAACTATTTGAAGATCTTTTTATCATCATGTTTAGAATTAACTATTTCACATGATTTTCTAAAGTATTTCCTGGTCTATCTATATAGAAATCATGTGTTATGACATTTAGTTTAAATGATTACAATTACTGTATCTCATGAAATAATTATGGTTCTATCATTGCATCATGGGTATGCTTTCACTATTTTATCATTCAACTCATAAAAATGATGCTATGCTACATAGAACAAATGGAAAATGATTATTGAATACATGACTTCTTGATGATTTATAGCAAGCAAATGTTTTATTAATGATTTATTGCTTAGACATAGAATTTTAAGGTTTGAAATAAAATGAAGAATCTCTCAAATATGAATCTATAAGAAATTAAGATATTAATCATGCCTTCATTGTTAAGAAGATGTTTTCATATTAAGTATCACTTACCATGCTTCATTATTCTTTGATTCATACAAATCTTAAATGATCATTATAATTGTATATGTCATAAAAGCATCTTAACATAATAGAAAATAATTGTGGACACATCTTGTGATGATGATGGCTCTATGACAAAACGGTACCTCTTAGAACAAAATAACAAAATATTAATGTTTTTATCTATTTGCTTGTTCTAAGAAATTAAAAGCAAAAAGCTTGACTTTAAGATATTAATCTTGCTCTCAAAATATATGTTTCTAAAGAATCTTATGATATGGGTATAATAAGGAATGGGATTTAATACTTATGTACCCATCGCAAAGCATATGAAACATTATGTAAAACATGCATTCTAGAAAAATCAAGGTCAAAAGACTTCACTATGATGCTCATATTAATAGGTATATCTCAATGTGCTTCAAATTGATAGCTATCTGCAGAAATTATACTTCACATACGAATGCTTAATTGGAAATCTGCAATTCTAGCCTCTTGGTTAAAACAAAACTTAGCCAAGGGGCGCTACGGTCGTAGTCAAGGGCGACCTAAAATAAGCTTTGACAAAATGCTTATTTGGACATCATTTTATTGCACTTAATCTTAGTATACTTATGATAAAGGTCAAAATCAACATTTAAAATTATTTGTGACCTTAGAAGCATTAAATTGCCTAAATTATAAGATTAAGGGGGAGCGCATAAAAACGAATTTGATTGCCTGATACGACCTTAGTATTTTTACTCTTGGTTATGAAGAAATTTATAAAATTGATATATCTTAAGCTTAAAGGAATCTCATTTAATTTAGGGATAGATGAGAGATAAATATACATTTGTCATGAGCTTAAGGGAATCTCATATCATTTTCAGGGCTTAACATCCCTTGTAAAATGGGTGAGAAATCTATATACATATGCCATGAACCTAACATGATCTCATATCATTTCAAGGCGTAATATCCTTTGCAAATGATTGAGAAACAAATAGTGGATAAATTAGACACAAATCCATGTTTCTAAAAGGATATCTATTTAAGGGGGAGCAAAATATAAAATTAAAAGGGAAAAGAAAATAAAATATTCAAATTGGATATCTTTTTGAAATGACAAAGGGGGAGAAAGAATATAAAATCAAAAATATAAATATATATGAGTTTCATCCTGATTGCCAGCACTCACACTTGTAAAACAAGAATGGCTACAAAAGGTAATCTTCAGGTATGAAACTCACATGCTTTATATTTCCTTATTTCATATTTTAGGAAATGTTTGTCATCTTCAAAAAGGGGGAGATTGTTGGATAAATTGGACATTATGATAAATCCCTTTGTTTCGATGATGACAAACATTTCATTCTTATTATTCTAACGAGCTACTTGAGTGTGCAGGATTATGGTGGATGACAAAGCAACTAGAAAAATCACGAGCTTACATATTTACTTTCATGCAATGTAATCACTATTGTAAAAACTTGTACAGTTATATAATGTACAAGTACTTAGATTGCATGTAAATCAAGCGTTAGATCTTCCCTAGCTACACACCATAGTTAGACAAGTCATCCCTTCCAAAAGGATCACATTATGCACACTCATAAACACACTTAGTGGTTTAATTAAAAGATTGAAACAGAGTCAATCTCGGTCGACCACACTCCTCGACCGAGACACTCTCGGTCGACAAACTTCTCGACCGAGATTGACCAAAAGTAGCCGTTAGACACAGCAGTTGACAGTTGCAAATAAACGTTAATCCAGAGAGCCTGTCGGTCGACGAATCCTCGACCGACTGGGCATCTCGGTCGACGAGTCCTCGACCGAGATGGTCTCTGACAGCAACTGCAGAATTAATTAACTAGCCGTTGCTAATGCGCCTAACTTATTCCTAACGGCTAGTTAAGCACTAGGAACCCCCTATAAGTTGTCTAGAACGTCCTTAAGCATACATAGGTCATTCCTATAAATAGGACATGCCTTAGGTCACCAAAGAACATCCAAGATATACTTGTGCTATACTTGAGCTTGAATACACACTTGCAATCTGTTTTAGAGCAATAGAGCAATTCCTACACTTGCCATTCATTCCTATTGCTCCCATTTCGTGCCCTATAGGCTAGTATCTCCTATCCACTACAATCACATTGTCATACACATTGGTTAGGAGATTTATACGCTTGATATAGGCAAATCAAGCCTTGTGCTTAAAAGGATAAGTTGTAATTTCTGTTTTCCTTTCTTGTTCCTATTTATCTTTTGTACTCTCCTTGCTACTCCTAGGGTTGGAGGCTGCGGATTGGAGAGGGTTGACTTCTCAGGTGGAGAAGGGGACTTCAAGCTACTTCAAGAAGGCTATCGCACGGGAAGCTACTTCAGAAGGCTGGTGCAACGGGAGTTGGTGCATCTACTTCAAGGGAAGGCTGCTTCGAGTTGGGCGATTACTTCTAGGTGAAGGCTGCTTGAAGGGTTTAGGGAAAAGAAATGTATTTTATGTAAAGTCCTTGCGAGGTAATAAAATAATTTCTTTTCAAATCCCGGTTGGGTAAGCAACCGGGTAGTGGACTGACTACCTTAGTATTTGCTAAGGCTAGGAACCACTCTAAACCCTTGTGTCTCCTTGTCCAATCTTTCTCTGTGGTTGCTTGAGTTTAAATTAATTTAAAATTATCATAAAACTCTATTCACCCCCCCTCTAGAGGTTTTCATTCTCTACATCCAGTTGAATGACTTACAAATTCTATAACAGAGATTCCACATTATACACTTCTCAAAGATCTCAACTCTTCTTCCTGATCTCTCTTTAGCAAAGTGGATATTTGAAGGTGCTTCTTTAAAGAAGGAAGTAATGGACTCATGGCTAAAGAGCTTCTATAGGAGTATGTAAGACCTTTTTCAAGGTTGAAGTCTCATGATAGGGTGATATGTAAGTCTTTTTTATGGTTATTGGCTCCTTCATCCCAAAAAGAATGCTTGTTTAGCCCTTAATCTAGAAACCAATGGTCTTATGCTGAAATTCTTATAACAAAATATAAGGAATGACACATGTTTGAAAATCCTAGAGATTGACCCCTCTTGGTGGTGGATGTACATATCCTAGTTTGGAGGTTGGAACCACTATAAATAATTTCCTTCTTTGTTGTTTTCTCAACAATTTTCTTCCTTGATTTTCATACATGCAATACTTTTAAGAAAATATCTTGAAATCATGACAAACTTTTTATGTGGTTTTAGATCTATTGAACCCCATACCGACCTCATAGATCCAACATGTAGTACTAAAGAAAGGTATTCTTTAGAAAACTACACTCACGAGTAAGTGAAGAAGGGAAAAATGTACTTGGTTCTCTCAACAAGAGGGTAAAACTCCATGCGTCCAAATATCTTTTGTGGAACAAATTTCCTCTATTATAAAAAGGAGATTTAATTCCACATTCATGGCATGATATTAAACATATGGACGGATGTTGGTTTACCCTACAACACTCTGGTAGGTGACATGAGCACTTCATACGATGCAAGCATGAAGAAGGCTAAATTAAATTCTAGGGATATTAGCAATTTGTATTTTAAACTCAACCCAAATGATTCCAACCAAATTTCTTATTGGGACAAAGATAATGATATTTGACAACCTTTTCATCCTTGTGAAGGTAAGGTGCAACTCAAAGAAAGAATGGTGTACATTGCCACCCAACTCTTTGAAGGCTTCAATATGGGGAGCAAGAAATTGTTGATGATATATAGTCTAGGTTGTACACTTTGGTAAATGACATTGCTCCAATGGGTGACACTCTATACCAATAAAAAATAAACTCAAATATTATTCAGTGTCTTTCTCAGTGATGGGACAAGAAAGCTATTTACATAGAAAAAACCAAGTCTCTTTCCTATATAATCATTGAAGATCTCATAGGTAAACTCCAAGATTATGAGGTTAGACTTGACAAATAGGATGAAGACGAAGGAGAAGAAGAGAAAGATGACAAAAGAAAGAAGTAGGCTAAATCTAAAGCTCAAGTTGAATCCTTGTGCAACAACTAGTCATGATGGATTCTACTCCCTCATCAAGTAATGATGGATCCCAAACTGACCTTGAAGCTGATTACACCAATGGAAAGTAGGTTAATGGTAAAATCTCCTCCTCTTCTACTTATAGGTTCTATGAGTGTGGACAAAAGGGTCACTACAAAAATAAACACCCAAAATTCAAGAAGCATAACCACAAGGGTAGATAAAAGAAGAAGGAAAATAAAGATAAAAAGGGAAAAGAAATAGCTCATGCCTCTTGGGAAGAGTCTTCTTCAAGTGATTCAAGCTCAAGTTAAGGTGAGTTCAACATGGATCCCATGGAAAAAAAGTGAGGGAAGGGTTAGGTAAATGACATAAGTTTTGAGGAACTTTCCATGTATTTTTTTTATGACATGATCCATGCTTCCTATTCTCCTTAATCTAAATGAAAGTATAATACAAAAATATTAGTAAAAATCATTGACGATTTGTATGATAGAATAGAAGTGCTTGAACAAAATTGAAATGTATACAAGGGTATCATATAATCTTTGCAAGAGAAATTTCTTAATCTATAACCTCAATAGAATGGTTTACAAACTGAAAATGATGTTTATATTAATAAATTTAATGGGATTAAAGATGAAAATGCATGGGTAATCTTCTATTTATTTGTAATGAAAATGATAGTCTGCTTGCCAAAGTTAATGATCTTCAATCTAGACCTATTTTCCCTTCTAATAGAGTAGCTAGTATTACTAGTAAAAATGAATCCAATCTAACTTAAGCCCTCTATTTTGAGGAGGAGTTATTGGATGCTAAATATGGTTTTCAAGGTCCTCTACTTTTTTCACTCTTACTAATGACAATTACATGCTTAGAGTTTCCCAATAAAAATGAAAGAAATCCCTCAATGAAGTCCTACACCAATATTCTCAATAAGTGGGTAATAGTTGTTTGGGATATGATGGATGACAAAAGGGAAACATCAAGACCAATAAAAAGGGTATGCAAACTCCAATATAACATTCATAATTTTCCAAATTCAACTAAGACATGGTTTATTCTCATTTAAAATGTGATGATCATTATTGTACTTTTTATCCTTACAAGAAGAAGGTGACCAACCCAAACATGAAATGTGTCCCTCACCTAACACCAAATCTGACATATTGAATTAGGTGTAAGCCTTTTTTTCCTTGTAGGAAAAAGAAATGATGAATTTTAATAGTGGATGCTCCAAGGACATAACTAGATATAAGGACCACTTCAACACTTTTACGAGGGACAAGGAGGTTCAATGATAATTGGGAAAAATAAGAAAAGTAAAGTGGTGGGTGTGGGTGACGTAGATGATTCACTATGCATAAATAATGTACTTCATGTGGATTTCATACATCATGATTTAATTAGTGTTAGCCAAATATTTTATAATGGTTATGTTGTTCTTTTCACAATACTAGAATGCTTGCATCTAGATTCCCTCAGTTACAATATCATATATAAGGGAATAAAAATTGGAAATCTCTCAAATATTATTCTTATTTCCTTCAAATATATAGTTGTTACCCTATTGTAAATAGGCATGATATATCTTCATGGCATCGTCGGCTTCATCATGTAGATTCTACATCAACTGAAGAAGTTGAATAAAATAGAATTGGTCAAGGGACTTCCTAAATTGCATTTTGGGAGGGATGAGGAATGTCAACATGGTACACAAAGAAGTCAAACCAAGTCCTGCTTTAGATGCAAAGGAGTTCTAAACAAAAACATAGTTCTTGAGCTTCTTCACATTGATCTATTTATACCTAGCAGAATCCAAATACATCGTGGTAGTAAGTATTGCTTGGTAATTGTCGATGATTTTTCTCCCTTTCTTGGAATTTCTTTTTAGTTTTAAATAGTGATACACTTGATGTTTTCTCTACTTTTTGCAAATGAATTGAAAAAGAATCTTCTTGTTGAGTTGGCTCAATCTGTACTCATCAAGTCAAGAGTTTGAAAATGATCTGTTTGAAAGAATACATCAAACATCCATACATTCTAAAATTTTGTCTCTCCTCATCCATCCCAATGAAATGGGGTTATAATGAGAAAGATTAGGACCTTTCAAGATATATATAGGACAATGCTCTTGGAGTTTGAAACTCCAAAGAAATTTTGGGTCAGCCATTGGCACTTCTTATTTTTTGTAAATTTTGATTTCTCACACATTATTTTCTTAAGAAAATATGCTATAAGTGATGACTTAGTAGAAAGACTTCAGTCAAATTAATTTATGTTTTGGTTTTCCATGCTTTGTTTCTAACACCAATGAGTTTCACAAAAAAAATGATATGAAATTATACAATGCTTACTTTCTTGGCTACAACAATACTATTAGAGCTTGTATAATATTTAACATTGAATGGTTTAAAGTACAAGAATTAATAATTTTAAAATTTGTTGAGAAGGACCCCTTTATTTCAAAGAATGTTGTTTATTATTAATTTCTAGATGAAGTATTTTCTAGATTTAAATAAGTAGACTTGAACAACAATGGTAATGAGGCAGTTTAGGTATAATGCTAAAAATAAGATGAAAAGAAGGATTCGACTCCCCACTTTGCCAAAATTTTACCTAAAGGAGCTCATCGTAGACAACCTATTTGAAAGAATGAAGACATGGTCTGTCTTGAACATTGAAGAAGCCAACATTGCCTTTATCTCACAACTTGAGCCAAAGAATGTCAAAACAATGCTTTTGGATGATGAGTTGATGCTAGCCATGAGCAATTTGAAAAGAAAGGTGTGGAATATATTATCAAGACCAAAGGATTTTTCGATAATTGGCAAAAAATGTCTCTATCAGAACAAGAAGGATGAATGTGAAAATGCTGAGAGAAAAAAAGCAAGAATAGTAGCACAAGGTTACAAGCAACGTGAAGGTAATTATTTTGATGAATTATTATGAGACATGTTGCTAAATTAGAATATATTAAAATGTTACTTGCCTCTTCTAGTTAGAAAATTTTAACGATTTATGAAATTCTAGTTACTAGTGTGTTTCTAAATGGATGTTTAGAGGACAAAGTCTATGTTGCTCAGTCTCCTATCTTTGAACATGAAAACCATGCCAATCATGTTTATTTATTGCAAAAGGAGCTTTATGGATTCAAACAAGCCCTAGAGCTTGGTAAGAGAAATTAATGAACTTTTTAATTGATAATGTCTATAACTTGGGAGAAGTTGACACTACACTATGTTTGACACACACATCTAGTGATATCTTGATTATTCAAATTTATGTTGATGATATCATCTTTATCAGTATGAATCTTGACCTTTGCAATGGGTTTAGTTCTCTCATGGAGAGTGAAGAGATGGGTACGATGGAGGAACTTCATTTCTTCCTTAGATTTCAAATAAAACAACATTTATTTATCATCTCTTATTATAACAAAGGAAGATTCATCGACCAAGGACAATACACAAGTGAAATCTTGAAGTTCTCAGGATGGAGAATACTTAGCCAATTGATACTACCATGTCTAAGACCACCAAAATTGATAAAAATGAAGAAGATGAAAAGATGATGAGAAGCTCTATAGAGGTATGATTTGAATCTTTTTATGTTTGACTTCCTTTAGACCAAAAATCATGTTTAGTGTTTCCTTTTTTTCTTGATTTCAATAAAGCCCTTAAAGATCTCATCTTGTAGTTGTTAAGAAGATTTTGATATACCTAGCCAAAACCCCAAAATTTGGACTATGGCATCCTAAGTCAAGGAACTTTACTCTTTCTACCTATACTTATGTGAATTATGCTAGTTCTTAGTTGATATAAATTGGAACATTGACACTTTCTTACTCATAGGACCTTGTTTAATTTCTTGCTTCTCTAAGTAACAAAACTATGCTTATATCAATGATCAATTTTGAATACATAGCCCTTGACAGTTTTTGTTTCCAAACCCACTAGATGAAGAAAATGCACCAATATTGTAATGTATTCTATGATGATTCTCTTATTTTATATCAAAAAACTAGTTCACCCAACTTGTATTAAAATACTATATTGCATAGTGGTGCTAATAATATAGGTGTCTACCATATTTCTTTGTGTGAGGACAATGATAAGAAGGATATCTACTCACTAATGTGGAAATGAGAAATCAACTTGTAGATATTTTCACTAAAACTCTAGCTATAGAGTAATTCAATTTCATAAGATCTGAATTGCCTATAACTGCTATCTCTTCTATGTCACTTACGTAGAGATTTAACATATGCCTCTAACATGTTACAAGTTATCTATAATGTACTCTTGATTTGCAAGAAATTTCCATGTTTGATACAATTATTTTTCATCTTTTAGAATTTAAGATAAATGATATTTTATCTATATTTTAAAATTAAATAGTCACTAATGATGATTGAGATTTGAAACTATATCTTTTACATACTTACCAAGCTCATTTGGTACCTTAGTCTCTAGGGTCTTAATACTAATATTCTAAGTTTGTGACAAAAACTATTATACGTCCAGTTCTTCTTGAGGTAACATAGCAGATAGGTCTGCTTGAGGATAGAGTAGAACATGTCATCAACAGAGTTACCTAAAATCCAAACTCAACCAACAACACTATGACATGACTGATAAAGGGTCCCATCATCTAAGTTTTCTCCCTCTTAGCTACAAAAACTTGAGCAGATGTCATCTTCTTATTCTTCCTCAACCCCAGACACTTCTCTACCCTAACCCATGCCCTTTGACCATCCAATCGTGCTTAGATTGATGTCCTATATTCCTTTAGGTTTGTTTATTCTGTCTTCCTATCTTCTTGTCAACCATGGCTTCTAGTAGGTGGAAACAAAGTTGCCCAACATCCTTGTTTGATGTGCCTATTGTTACATCAACTTCTAGGGATCTCATCTATGATGGTGATACTTCCATTGACACTCAGACTGTAACTAGGTATAAGGAGATTCCTAGTAAAACTTCCTTTCCTTTTCATCCCCTTGTAGATGTTGGAATTCCAAATGTAAATGTCAAAGAGGTTTCCTTAGAACAATGTCTTTTTGTTATATGTATTGAATGCTTTTGCTTCTTCAATGATCACTACTACAAGAAAGTGGACAATGAATTCAATGCAAATTTGACATGGAATTATAACACCACAGATCCCACACCTAAGACAATGATTGTATTCTCTTCCATTATTGCATAAACCCATTTACAAATAATCGAGGTTAGGTATACTCTGATCTCATTGTATCCTCCCCAACATGAACTGGAAGAACACCTACCAAGTCCCCTTCTATTTGCATTGTCCTAATAAGTTCTACCAATGTTTTGACCTCAAGCATACCCTTCCTAACATCAACAAATTTCTTAAGAATTCTAACATCCCATATAAGAAGATGTAAATCCTCCCTTCTGTTGCCTTTGGGACATGACTCATCCCCTTAATATTGAAATGCAATGTCCATAGAAAGAAAAACTAGATTGACATTGCTAAGAGCATTGCAGTGATTGTGTAAAGTTAAGTGGGCTGACTACATTCTTCACCATATAACCTTCTATGACTCTTAGATAGAATACTAAGGGCTTACATTCTCCATATCCAAATTTTATATGTCATCTTTTTCACTATCTTAGTAAAAAATCATTTCTCTATTATTTCAAACTCCATGCAAATAGGAGAGGTGTATCCATAACTAAAACCACAATTAATTAGTCCTTTTAGAACTCCAAGTTCTTTACTACCCATGCTCACTCTTCAGCTTAGTCAGTTTGAAAAACCTAGCCCCTACCTACACGTCTTAAATTGAGTAGGGATTCATTCTATGTGTCACAAGGAATCAATCATGGGATACATGATGTACCAGAATGCCTAAAACATCGAAGTTCAACAATAACTTCACCAGGATCTAGTTTATATTATGTCCACTATGAATCTATTCTTCCCTTCTCCTTATCCACCTTGCTATCCTTATTTCTATATAACATACTATTAGAAATATGCATATGATCCATTCAACCCTATAACACAACATGCTTCTTCCATATCCCACTCTACACATTCTACTATTGGACCTACACTAGTACAACATGGATTTATCTCTCATCTATTATGCTCTTTCTCTCTAATTATGTGAATTTATTAATGAATTTTGATATCAATTCAATAGTGGAATGGTTGGGATTCTCCATTTTGGCCACCTCCATGATCAATTTCCCAAAATGTGACTAAAATTTTGAATTTTAAATGAGATCCATACTTCAATTCATAGTCATATTGATTTAAGAATTAAGCTCCTCCCTTTAATATTTTTACTGTCTAATGTATATCGTATTGTAGATCTCTTAATTATCTTTCTAATGGAACAAAAATTACCTTAATCAGATCTATAGTGGCCAAGTTATGAATCAATGAAGATTAGACAAATTTCATGTGATTTTAATCAAATTTAACTCGTTTAAGCCTCAATGGGCCAAATCTTGGCACAGCTCAAATAGGGTGGTGCCCCCTTTCACTTGGGAGGTTGTCTAATTCATACCCTTTCATGCAATTAGGGTACTCCGATTAGGATCCTTGGATTATGGTTTGATCCAACAACTACCATATCACCCTCTTCCTCTGTACATTGTAGTTGCACAAGACACATTGGCCGCCACCTACAACAGATAAGATCCACCAATAGAACCATTCTAGCCCCCATTTTAGCACCTAACCCTAGTTTTGCCTATAAAGATTCTTTCCCAACTTGTTTGTACTCTTTTCTCACACTTGCGTGCCTTCTAGCCATATTTTTCTTCTTCTCCTTCAACATCCTAATCCTAGTTTGTTCTTTGTGCCGCCACCTTGGTCAGGTGTGTTGCATCCACCCTCTCCCCCATATGAGACCTCAAATGAGTCCATAGGGCCGATATGTGATGGGGTGGCATATTTTCTGGGCCACCTACAATCATCGTTTCCACCTCCACATGATTCTATGGTGACAAGCAAGCTATAACAACCATAGTTTATGGGAGTTGGAGGCTCACAATAGGACCAGCACCAGTGATTGCAAGCGGCCCCAGGCAGTGAGGAGTAATGGAAAGGGTGACCGCTGTAATCATGGATCCGGAGGGTGATGGCCAAGATTTGTCAAGACCTGAAGCCATCATTTGGGCTTGGCTCGGGTAGGATCACAGAGATTGGCACCATGTGAACAAACCAGGGGCATAGATCATGGATCCAAGGGTCCTATTAGCTTGTGACACAGAGTTATAGTCTTGACTCTCGATTTCTATAAAGTCCCAATGAAAAAAATGCAAAAGGCATATCTCTCTCACCCTTTGTCCAAATATATTGACCCAATATACCAAATTTATAGTCTAAAAAAGATATACAACCTCGCCATGGTTTCATGACCTAATTATGCTCTTATTTCTCATGATTTACTAAAATACGATCTTTGACCTTCTTTGACCATGATTAATGCATGATTATCATGATATTGGGATTTTGGATGCTCAATCTTCCACCTAAACATCAAATTAGTAACATTGTGCTCCCCTATGGTACCAATATCATCCCCTAATATACTCATTGCTATGTTTGATGTACATGGTACTAAATGCATGAATATGTTACCTTCAATGGTGATGCATGGTTCTTTATTAATCCAATGTGAATCTTATTACTATGGTTCCCTCACAAATCAGAGTTGATTCTCATATTGTTTATTACCTTGTTGTGAATTTCCACCAAAGTCTAATGTTGACCCCTAATGGCATATGAACTATTTTTTTTTAAATTGGCCATTCATTCATCATGTGGCTGGGGGATTTTAAACTTGCAAACTCTCAGTCGTACATCAGTACTTTTAGCAACTAGGTACCACATCTTTGGCACATATGAACTATGTTAATGCTTGAATATATGTTTAAATGTTGATACCTATTGTGTGGTTTCCACATCAACTTTTCACATGATTTCACACACAAATTTAGTTCATTTTGTTCTCATTTAGCCTCTATTCATATTACTCTTACCACCTTTTTGTTATTTTACTTATCACATGATGTGTATTGCAGATTTGCATCAAAAGGATCAAATTGGATATAGCCAAACTCAAATTCATCATTATTGGGACCTCTCCACACCTTGTAGACATTAAAAAATTTAATTTTGCTGAAACAACAATGCACACGACGTGTCTTATTTAAGACACAGCGTGTACATGGGAATTTAGGACCGAGTCTAACCTTTATGGTAACATACATGACGTGTGTTAAATCAGACACACCATGTACTTCACACTCAGAAAGAACTGTCGGAGACGAGACACAATGTGTCCAGAGAAAGAAATGCCGTGTGCCTGTCAGTTTCAGCAATTTTCAAATATGACTCCTTTCATTTTGAAAGATGAAACCACTCTATGGAGCAGTTATTGGGGGTCATTATTTGAAACTCATTCATCCCAGAGAAAGGCTAGTGCAAGGAGGGAAACTTTGGAGGTGGAATAAGGTGGTTTCTTTCTAAAGAACCCCATTCTTCTTCTTTTCTTCTCCAATCTTCTTCTCCAAGGTGCAACATAGCTTTTACACTCCACAAAGATTCTTGGGAGATAGGTTTGTCCAGTTTGGAGCTGCATTAGGAGTGGGATTTCATGCTAAAGCTGGAATTCTAATCCTATTGGGTTACACCTTGGGTTTTCTTAGCTTTTCCTTCTCCAGATCATGTTGAACTCTGAAATTTATGTGCATTTTCTGCTGTACACATAATGGATGAGTAGTTTCCCTTTCTTGGACATGGGAGAGTAGCTTCCATGTCATAGAATGAACATGACAATTTTGTACTAAATGCTTTGTTGCTTGTTTTTCTAGCTTGTGAGTACTAGTTTCTTCTTTTCTACATGTATAGTTGGCCACCTTATGTGTACGTTTTATGCTCTTTTGCTTGATCTGAGAAGATAGGTAGGGGAGTAAGTAGGTACTCTCTTGGTATTTCCTTCTTTACCGCAAGAGTGGAAATTATGGAGTGGAGGAGTTGGTTTGTGATACAAAATGAAATTCATACATGGAAATGTTGAATTGAGTTAGGATCGTTGTACTTGCACCGAGAGGTGAAGTGCAACATACAACTCTCCTTTAAAACAAGTTATTAGTATGTTTAAATTTTGTTCTCCTGTTCTATGCTATGATATGAGGATGAAATCCTAAGTCCAAGATACTTCTAGTTCTAATTTAATCTCTTTTAGTAAGCCATTTACTATTTGCTTTATTTTTAAATTTTCTAGTTTAATCAACTAATTCCACTTTTAAAACAGTCTAGATTGTTGAGCCTTAGTGCTGTTGCATTTAGTTAATTGATTAAGCTCCTTGTGTTTGATCTCGACTATGACTACTTCCATATACTTATGGAAATTGGTTAGTTGTGTAAAAGATCTTTCTGAAGATTGAAACTCGTTAGTGTAATAGACCAACAAGTTTTTGGCACCGTTGTTGGGGAGTGCTAACTAGTATTTGAGACTAGATCATCATTTCCATTTTCAAATTTCCATATACCTTTTAGTTGTGTTCTCAATTTCTCTTACTATTATTAAGCTTGAAAGAGTAAGCTTGATCTCAATGTCTAGCAACACATATGTTTGAAGTCCTCTTTGCAAGCGACACATACAAC
Organism: Alisma plantago-aquatica; assembly: GCA_963693085.1. Classification (NCBI taxonomy): domain Eukaryota; kingdom Viridiplantae; phylum Streptophyta; class Magnoliopsida; order Alismatales; family Alismataceae; genus Alisma; species Alisma plantago-aquatica. The sequence goes on along the minus strand of OY856410.1, from coordinate 1,313,101,685 downwards.
CTGAAAATGGCATCTGCATAGCTCTATGCAGTAGCGGTTTGATCACATCGACGGTCGCCTGGATTAGATGGGCACGTAGTATACTATGATGCATGTCATTGTCCACTGCATGGATTTGTGGCACATATCATAGGGCCACTACTCCATCCCGTAGTCGTATCAGGCGATGTTGCAGTAGCCAGAGTCTGCCCCACAGCCCACTTTGATGGATGTTTCAGAGGATGATCTTGTCATCCAGTTCTTTCAAACTGATCACGGGGGCGCTGGCCCCTCTTATTGATTTACACCCATGATAGGTATCCAGTTGTTACCTTCATGAGCTCGATTGATGCAGTGAGGACACTGTAGATTTCAAGCTTAGGGGGGTGCAACTAGCTCGTAATATAGTTTTTGTTGCATTTACTTTTGTCATTTGCTTTTGTTGGTCATGTCAATCTTTCATTTCAGTCTTTAATGTTCATGTTCTGTATTTCCCTTCATTGCAAGTTTGGTATTAAATGAGGCTATTGTGATAGAATGAACTTTTGCACCTTGTATTCTTATACTACCTTGTACCTTGTATTTCTTTTGGCCATATGAAAGAATAAGTAAATACCACACATGAATCAAATGGAACATGAAATTCCCCATGCACATGATCCTGGTTTGTAATTGTAGCTTGAACTCTCAATTTTCACATATTTGATTTCTAAATACATGTAATGGTCTCGGATTTTAGTGAATAAACCAACTCTACAACACTATTCAGAATATGAGATACTCTTGCCAAACCTTTCGTGTATATACAACCATTTTTTCCGTGAAAAATTTGCAAAAATTTTGAATGGAATCTTGCTAACTTAACTTTCTCGTTGACTCCCTTGTGTTGTGCGAAAATCTCTTTTATCTTTTTCTCACTTTACCCAATAAAAGATGGCAAACAGTCCACATATCATGCTAGCCTAGTGTGTATCTGATCTGGCAACGATGGTTAGGTGGTATGAAAATCAAAATAAGGTAAAGATAACACCCCAACCAGCACTCCAAGTGTGCGTAAACCTAAATTAGTAGTCGAGTGCTAGAATCCCAAAAATCAATTGTCATATCTTTTGAGAAGAGAGCTCAACTCAGATTGTTAAAGTTAGCTAAGATTTCATCATAACATCCATAATAGCTGAAAATTTTGTGTTGCACATCCACTAGTTGTTTGGCTCGATTATCCAAATCTTGTTTAGTGTTGTTTAGTTGATTGTTTTTCTTAATTTGTGACCACCTTTGACGAGCTAAAACTTCTCTATCTTTGATGTTTAGATTGAGACAATGTCTATGAAAATAAACCTAAGGTGCATGATGGGTTGTGTTAATTGCATATCCTCATTTCATTTAATCCATGCATGAGCTTGAATATTCCTTCATTTATGTGGTTGTTCTCTTTTTGCTTGAGGACAAGCGATGGTTCAAGCTTAGGGAGATTTGTTGTGTGGTTTCCGCATCAACTTTTCACATGATTTCACACACAAATTCAGTTCATTTGGTTCTCATTTAGCCTCTATTCATTTTACTCTTACCACATTTTTGTTATTTTGGTTATCACATGATGTGTATTGCAGATTTGAATCAAAAGGATCAAATTGGAGATAGACAAACTTGAATTCATCATTATTGGGACTTCTCCATGCCATGCATACATTCATAAATTTATTTCTTTTGAAGCAGCAATGCACACGATGTGTCTTATTTAAGACACATCGTGTGCATTTCCAGACGACCTGTTTCTTCAAACTCTGAAGAAAAGTACACGACATGTCCACAAAAGACACGACGTGTACCTGGGAATTCTGAACTGAGTCTAACCTTTCTGGTAACGTACATGATGTGTATTAAATCAGACACGTCATGTACTTCACACTTAGAAACAACTATCAGAAACAGGACACGACGTGTCTAGAGAAAGACACGCCGCGTGCCTATCAGTTTCAACAATTTTTAAATATGACTCTGATAATCATCGCCTTGCACTATCAATCACTAAGATGGTTAATCCTATAGTTTAAACCTTTTTTACTTCCGGTTTTAAGGGTAGTATAGAAGGGTCGATCCCATAGGACAACTATTTAGAGATTGTTCTTAGAACCCAAAATTTTTGAAGAACTTTTATTATTTTTTTTGTATTTTTAGATTTGGAACGAGAATGTAAAAATCGAATTTTGGAGTTGGAGATTACACTAAGGAATGAATTGAAAATGCACTAACAAGAATAAAAAAATGCACAAGGAAAATTTTAGACTATTGTTAGCACAAAAAGAACTATATGAATTGAAAAGACTAAAAATTAAAGAAAGCAAAGGCAAGCAAGATAGTCGGTGATTGAAATCAAGAGATGGAAAATCGAGGCTCCTAGGGGTTTTCACCACCTTACCTAGGTGATAACAACTAATTCTTAAACGACGATTTGATGAAGGTTTGCAAATTTAAAAACTCACAATAGATAAACTCCACATGAGCCCATTGGTCCTGGTTCTCATGTTTCTTAGTTTATCATCCTAAAAGATGAAAATCCACGGTCATATCAAAACGTCTATGTAATCGATTTTATTGTTCTAAATCCGAATTTTCATGGTCATTTCCATCCGGATTAACATGCGATCCGAAGATCAATCGTCAATTAAAATCCATTACCATCTAGTCGTTTAAGAAGAATTCGTTAAAACCATGGCTAAGGGGTTATTCCCCTTGCCTCGATAAAAGTCTACTCACTCATGGAGAAAGGGGAGGAAGAAAGCAATGAAGCCATAGTGTAGCCCAAAATTAGGAGTCAATCCTTTTGCTAGATACAATAAAATGGCTTAGTTCTTTGTTCCTTTCTCCAGAATTAAAGAACAGAGAAAATAAGATTAAAAATAAGGTGGAAAGAAAAGACAAGAACAAGTATGAAAGAACTATGCTTGAATTGATATCTACTTTATTGCATAATAAGGAAATGATTACAAGACTAATTGCTTCAGAATTCCAATACAAGAAAACCCGAGATGCTCAGAGAGGAGGAAGTGCCCCTCTTTTTATAGGAGAAGGAGGGGTATGCTATCCAAAAAAAAAAGGAGGGGGAAAAAGAGAGGGAGCCATCCTTTTGAATTTTCAGATCTAGTCAACAAACTCTTGATTATCTTTCTTTAATACAGATTCTCACAGCAGCAATTTCGAGTGAATTTCCGTTCTCCAGAGAATTTAAAGTGCACCTGAAAATATGATTTTCCCGTAGGCCTTTGAATTCCTTTTCCAAATCATATTTGAACATTAAATTCCACCTTAGGATGTGAGAGTTATGCCAATTTTGGTACAAGGTATGCATTTAAGTCAGCATTGCGGGAAACTGAATTGCCTCCTACCTTCATCTCTTCTTATATTCATTCATTCCTAAAAATTGAGGAAAATATTATAAGAATTCAATAAAATAATATTGAGAAGATCAAAGTACAATTTATTTATGCTTAGAAGTTATTTTATTGCATGTCAGTCGATTAATAAAGAAAATCTATGAAATCAAGACTGCAACATTATCCAAAATTAATGCCACAATGGCATGCATCAAAATACCCCAGACTTGAATCTTTGTTTGTCCTCAACTAAGTAAATCACAAATAAAGTCCAATTTATACTCCCAATATACCATCCTCATCTTAATAACATCACAACAATCCTCACCTCCAAATTTTGGCCAAGTGACCCTATCTCCTAGAACCACATAGCATAAAATTCTATATTCTCTATCAAACAATTGTCAAATCTAGCTTCTAAAATAAGAATTTGTAGAAAAATAGGCATCTCTTACTTTCGCTTTGACACTCTCAATTTTTATTACTTTTTTTTAAGTTATTGAACAAGAATAGGACGAATTTGGGAGTGTGAAAACAAAGAAAGAAGTGATGAAAATATATTGATCCCTCCTCTATTCGACTCGGGATATGAATTTATGGAGTTGTGGCTACATTGGTCACAATTTTTTTTGTGTGCACTTTTGGCATCTTTTGATGGTACACCCCTTTGTGGGGTATGGATTTTTTATTTTGGGAAGCATGCCACCCCGGACTTGATTTTTGTCTGGTGGTGATTCTTTGCTTCTCATTTTTAGAAGAAAAATAGAGGGAAGGGAGAGATGTTCTTGTGCTTATAACTTTCAAAAAAAAAAATCATATATTTTTGTTAGAGAGTGTCCTTGCTCTAGTTAGAGTATTCCTATAAATCACATCATACAAATTTTATAACAAGATAATCCATTGTTTAAATATAGAGAAAATTATGTTTGGTTCTGATCGATTCCTTATTACTTGCCAACTATTCTGAGGAGTGATGTTATTGAGGTTCCTAGGTAACATGATGGTTTCAGACATGACAATTTGTAATAGTCTTTGCAAAAAGTTTACAAAATTCAATTTGGGGTAAAATGATATATGTCTAATCAATGGCCGACTAGATAGAGGCCATTTTGCAACAAAAGAAATATAACACGGCCGACTAGATAAGGGCCAAACTAAAAAATTTGAAAATTTGTGATTTTTTAAGGAATTAAAACTAAATTATATAACATAATGAATTTTGTTAGAAAAATAAGATAGTGTAGGTGGAAGGAGTACGTACCACCCACCTCCACCCCAGACTTTAAATTTTGCTCGTCTCAAGCAAAACACAAATCCAGGATGGAGGGAAGAAAATCACTGGGATCACCGGGAGGTCCTGGTAGCTCAAAAATGTCCAGCTGAAGGGGATGTTGATGATGGTTGTAGCTTTGAACAAAGGAGCTTTATGGTACACCCACTTAATAGGTGATTGTAGAGGATGAAAGAGGATTTCATAATGTCGTTTGCCTCACACTCCTTCCAAAAGGATCCACACATATTCCTTTAGTAGTGAAAGTAGTGTTGGAGATGAATGTGGATTGGGGGAGATTGGCAGGTGCCAGTTGGGTAACAAATGTAGTGTCGGATGTGGAAGATCAGACAGAGAATCTGGCTCGAGTATCTTTTTGCCGCCTGGATCTACATGTGGCGAAGAGGGCTCCTGTAAAAGAAGAACTGGTTTGTTAGCCGAGTAAACAAGCATATGGGGATGTATGTCTTCTTGGTGGATTATGCAACAAGGTGTGTCCAGATCCTTTACCCCATAAATGGAAGCCAGTGGATTTGGTGTGGAAGACTCACAAATGGCATAATTGTCGTCATAATTATCAAAAATGATCAATCTAGGTTGTTCCATCTCTATTATGGAGTTCTCCATTTCTTCTTCATAAAAGATCTCATCAATATGGATGTCTATGGAATCAATTGGATCCTTTACTATGCTGAAGGGGAGATCTGATTCCTTTATAGGACATGTACCCAACTCAATGGGCTCAGAAGGGATCACCTCACAATATAATGGTGTAATGTAAGGTTCTAGCGGTGGTAGAATCACCTCATCAGGTTCAACCAGATGTGGAAAAAGAGGTGGTTGAGTGTGGTCATAGTGCTCTTGATGAGGAAGCCTTTCAAAAGAATCCATCAGTGCATGTTGGGGAGGTGATGATACATTGGTCACAATAGGCTCAACCAAGATGGGATGATTATTGCAAACATCCAAATATGGGTCTACAACCGATAAGGGTGGTGGAGTCCTAGGTTGTTGGGACGTTCTTTGAGCCCACCAGTCTTTAACCTTTTTGTTAAAAGATTCTTGATTCAGGAATTTATCAACATAGGCCACCATCCACTCATTTTCTGACTTATATGGATAGTCAGGGCCCCATACAGCTGTGGCCCTAGCTAAACAGAGTTCTTCATTTACGGCATCCTGAATTTCTCTAAAACTCCTATCCATCTCCTGATCAAGGTTGTGTGGAATCTCTGCTATATCACATTGGACTTCTTCTAAGGGTGGCAGTTCATTATAGAGAAAGGGTTTCAATGAAGTAGATTGGACATTAGAATCAACTAGATTAACATCCACAATGAAAGTGATTGGTGGAGCTTTAGGTAGTGGAGTTGGTTCTACTTGATTGAAGATGATATAATCATTGTCATCATCATCTATTAAAACCATCCTTAGCCTCTCTGATTCCAGATTAAAAAATTGCACCGCGGAATTTACGTTCGGCGAGCGTCGCATGCACAAATGAAGCTGTTAATCGTGTGCAGAAAAAATGTACTGTCGGAATGGAAACTCGACAGAAAGAGGAGTACACTTCTGGAATGTTACTCGGAAGGTAAGAAAAAAGGAAATTTTTTTTTCAAAATTGTTTTAGGGTTTGAGAAAACAATCTGTTGTCCCCGACAAAGACACCAAATTGATAATCGTCACTTTGCACTATCAATCACTAAGATGGTTAATCCTTGAGTTTAAACCTTTTTTACTTCCGGTATTAAGGGTAGTATAGAAGGGTCGATCCCACAGGACAACTATTTAGAGATTGTTCTTAGAACCCAAAATTTTTGAAGAACTTTTATTATTTTTTTTGTATTTTTAGATTTGGAACGAGAATGTAAAAATCAAATTTTGGAGATGGTGATTACACTAAGCAATGAATGCAAAAGAATTGAAAATGCACTAACAAGAATAAAAAAATGCACAAGGAAAATTTTAGACTATTGTTAGCACAAAAAGAACTATATGAATTGAAAAGACTAAAAATTAAAGAAAGCAAAGGCAAGCAAGATAGTCGGTGATTGAAATCAAGAGATGGAAAATCGAGGCTCCTAGGGGTTTTCACCACCTTAGCCTAGGTGATAACAACTAATTCTTAAACGATGATTTGATGAAGGTTTGCGAATTTAAAAACTCACAAAAGATAAACTCCACATGAGTCCATTGGTCCTGGTGCTCATGTTTCCTAGTTTATCATCCTAAAAGATGAAAATCCACGGTCATATCAAAACGTCTATGTAATCGATTTTATTGTTCTAAATCCGAATTTCCATGGTCATTTCCATCCGGATTAACATGTGATTCGAAGATCAATCGTCAATTAAAATCGATTACCATCTAGTCGTTTAAGAAAAATTCATTAAAACCATGGCTAAGGGGTTATTCCCCTTGCCTCGATAAAAGTCTACTCACTCATGGAGAAAGGGAGGAAGAAAGCACTGAAGCCATAGTCTAGCCCAAAAATTAAGAGTCAATCCTTTTGCTAGATACAATAAAATGGCTTCGTTCTTTGTTCCTTGCTCTAGAATTAAAGAACGGAGAAAAGAATATTAAAACTAAGGTGGAAAGAAAAGACAAGAACAAGTATGAAAGAACTATGCTTGAACTGAGGTCTACTTTATTGCATAATAAGGAAATGATTACAAGACTAATTGCTTCAGAATTCCAATACAAGAAAACCCGAGATGCCCAGAGAGGAGGAAGGCCTTTGAAGAGAATTTAAAGTGCACCTGAAAATATTATTTTCCTGTAGGCCTTTGAATTCCCTTTTCAAATCATATTTGAACATTAAATTCTGGCTTAGGATGTGAGAGTTATGCCAATTTTGGTGCAAGGTATGCATTTAAGTCAGCATTGCGGGAAACTGAACTGCCTCCTACCTTCATCTCTTCTTATATTCATTCATTCCTAAAAATTGAGGAAAATATTATAATAATTCAATAAAATATTATTGAGAAGATCAAAGTACAATTTATTTGTGCTTATAAGTTATTTTATTGCATGTCAGTCAATTAATAAAGAAAATCTATGAAATCAAGACTGCAACATTATCCAAAATTAATGCCACAATGGCATGCATCAGACTCCTTTCATTTTAAAAGACAAAACCACTCTATGGAGCAGTTATAGGGGGTCATTATTCAAAACTCTATCATCCCAAAGCAAGGCTAGAGCAAGGAGGAAAATTTTGGAGGTGGAACAAGGTGATTTCTTGCTAAAGAACCCCATTCTTCTTCTTTTCTTCCCCAATCTTCTTATCCAAGGTGCAGCAGAGCTTCTCCACTCAACAAAGCTTCTTGGGAGAGAGGTTTGTCTGGTTTGGAGCAGTTGTAGGAATGGGATTTTGTGCTAAAACTAGAATTCTACTCCTCGTGGGTTACACCGTGGATTTTCTTAGCTTTTCCTTCTCTAGATCATGTTGAACTCTGAAATTTCTGTGCATTTTCTACTGTACATTATTATGGACGAGTAGTTTCCCTTTTTTTGACATGGGAGAGTAGCTCCCATTTAATAGCATGCATTGCTTGTTTTTCTACCTTGTGAATATTGGTTTCTTCTTTTATGCATGTATAACTGGCCACCTTATGTGTATGTTTTATGTTTTTTTGCTTGATCTGAGAAGACAGGTAGGAGAGGAGGTACTCTCTTGGCATCTCCTTCTTTACTACGAGAGTGGAAATTATGGAGTTGAGGAGTAGGTTTGTGATCCAAAATAAAATTCATACATGGAAATGTTGAATTGAGTTAGGATCGTTGTACTTGCACCGAGAGCAGAAGTGCAACATACAACTCTCCTTTGAAACAAGTGCTTAGTATGTTTAAATTTCATGCTCCTATTATATGCTATGATATGTGGATGAAATCCTATGTCCATGATACTTCTAATTCAGAATTTTAATCTCTTTTAGTAAGCCATTTACTGTTTGCTTAATTCTAAAATTTTCTTGTTTAATCAACCAATTCCACTTTTAAAATGGTCTAGATTGTTGAACCTTAGCACTATTACATTTAGTTAATTGCTTAAGCTCCTTTGTGTTTGATCTTGACTATGACTACTTTCGTATACTTGTGGAAATTGGTTAGTTGAGTAAAAGATATTTCTTAAGATTGAAACTCGTTAGTTTAATAGACCAACCATACCCAAGATTGGAAATATGATTCCTAGACCCTAGGGATATTTATCTACATTGAAATGTGTTTCTTATAACCTATCTTACTGATCTAGTCTCATATCTTATTCCAATCTCTTGACTTAATGAACTTTTGTCTTTTTTCCCTATTATGAGTCTTTTAACCTTGAAATGTGCATAAGTAACCTTGATCTTAAAATTCTCATATAAAATGAATGGAAACTCCCAATGATATGAAACGTGAATGCCACCTTGATAGTGCAAACTAGTGAAAGATCATCTAATGTACTAATAACAAAAGTGAATCGTAATTTGACAAATCAATAAAATGGAACTAGTTAGGGTTAACGATGATAATCTAATTGATGTATGTAATGCTTCTCTTAACCAGGTGGTTTCTTGTGATCTAGATGGTTAAGGATAGGTTATGAAATCTCTGAATTGGATATGGGATATAAATAATTATATGAATATTGATTTCTTGCTTGAAGTGTGATACATAGTATGCTTGTTTACTTGCTCAATTATTGCCATGTAGTATTCTAGTGTTGTATTTGATGTTTTTCTCGTGCCATTGTTTATAACTTCAAAACATACTATAGATACTCCATTATACAAACCTCATGCACTTGGCTGAAATTATGGGGTAAGGACATAAGGTTGGGCATCCTACTTGATTTATCAAGATAGGGTAGACCATGTCTATATTGGGGTTAACTAGTCTTGAGCACCCACATAGATTCTTCCAATGTGACGATGTCCATAAAAAGTCTTACAAATACATAGTATTGATGAATGCACAAAATGATGGTATAATTGGAGTGAAATGATATAATTAGCTTGCTCTCGCATTGCTAAAATTTTAACTTGGTTATTCTTGTTCGTCTACTTCTACAATTTTTTTCAAATTATGCAGAGCTTATATATATATCTATCTTTTATCCCTATACTCAACACCTCGTGTGTTGACCCATCTCTATTTCATGTATTTTATATGTTCAACGATGGATAGATGTTGATGGGCTTGGTGAGATATATCAGGTGTACTTGTTGTAAGATACCTAGTGTACATGAGCAGACTTGTGTATATTTGACTCTAAAATTGTAATTGGAATCTTGCAATAAAATCATGTTACTTAATAATACTTGTTGGATGTTGACTTAAGGATTGGTTCTTTTATTCAGTTATATGTTCATGTATGTTAAGCTTTACACTTCTTCATTATCGCTTTGTTAATACCTTGCTAAGGATGGATACCTAGGTCCTATCACCATTGACTTTGTATTCATTTAGAGTTAGGATTTGAGTAATAAATAGTTGGGTGATAGGTGGTATCAATGCATGAACAATAACTTCACCAACATTGCCCACACAAAACACAAACTAAAATAACCTTACACTTCAACTGCGGAAACTTAAGAAGATGTCCTTTATGGACTAGGTTGACTTAGCCTCTAGGTCAGAACCTAGATGATCTAGAACTAGGCATAGACTTGTGTAATCCTAGAACCTTTATTTTCTCCTCCATCTATCCTGAAGTATGGTGTATAGGTTTAGGAGGGTGAGAAAATGGATCTCTTATTAAAACCCTAGACATATGTTCCAAGCATGTGCTTAGGGTAGCTACACATTTGTCCACCATGTTATTTATAGTTCTATAGGTTTCATCGTACTAGACTTCCTAATGAGTGTGGTAACTCACTTTTAATTTTGGTATTAATGGAATGGAGTATGGTGGTTTCCATCGCCTATTTCATCATTGGAGATTAACGTATTTCACGTATTAGTATGTGTACATATGAAAATGCTACCACATACAAAAAGGCAATTAGTGTCCATGTAACCTAAGACAAAGAGAGGTAACATCAAGTGTATATTAGAGTGTTTAGATTCTCATTGTGTTCTCTAGAGTTATCTAGATTCATGATAAAGGTTAGGCTAGTAAATAGCCTAGATGTCCTAAATTGACGATGATGATAATGACCACAATGATGGTGACGATGATGATGGTGGTGGTGACAAAAACGATGAAAATGATGGTGATAATTATGATGATTATGATGATGATGATGATGATTATGTTGATGATAATAATTATGACATTGACGATGATGATGATGACAATGATGATGATGTTGATAATGATGTATATGTTGATGAAATGAGTTTGCTTCAAGTTGACCTATAATTTATGTAGGACAATTCATGTGTGATGAATGATAGGGAATTAGTTTTGACCATGCAACCCTAGCTAAATCTAAAACCTTGTTTGGTACATGTGACTTAGTGGATGTGCTAAATATAGATATAGTACATTGGCTTGCTTGATTGTGCCTAGCCTTGTATGTGTTGAAATATGAATACTGAGATATGCTTTAGGACCAACACATGCCTCAACCTCTTTACATAGGAGGACCTCTAGCATGGGACATACGAATATGGTGCACCCTTGATATGAGTCAACCTGAAACAAGAGAAGGTCAGAGTTTCTAACCTCCAAAATACATGTGAAATGTTGAAACAAAATACGAATGATGAAATACATGATGATGAGTCCCTTATTAGACTACTTCTATGTATATTTAGTTGACTTACCTAGTGTGTGCTTTCCTAAAAAATTGTTGAATCCTAAATTTCGTATGAAAAGATCTAACCCTAAAGATGGAGGCATTTGAATATATGCATGTTTGTTATATATGTGAGGGAGATGTCCCAAGACTCTAAGACGTTGTACATGGTGTGTAATCTCCATGATGAGCCTCATATTTGGGTTAGTGGATCCATGTAGTGGAATCTAGTAGTTGCTCTTGTTTCTTGAAAGTTAGGTAGAAATTTTAGTTACGGTTAGATGGTTGTGGTTAGCATGTCATGTTGGACATAGAGAGGTATTAGCTTGAGTGGCACAAGATTGTGGGGATTTCTCTAGTTACAAGTGAGATAATTATGAAACCATGATCTTGAGGAGAATCTTGTCCCTTAAATGATGCCTCATATGTGAAATAGTCTCAGTGAAGATGACACACAATATATGCACAATAAGTCACTCACATAAGGTACACCTAATACGAAATCATACCATGCATAAACAATGAAGATTTGAAAGAATGAAATTGATATTATCCCCTTGGAATCATAGATTGAATCATATGCATAAATTTCTTAATTTTAGTCCCAATATGAAAAGAAAGGAAAATAATTGGCTATGGTCAATAGAATTACGGAGGAAAACTAAAAATGCATGAAATATAGTGTAATGATGTAATACACATTCAATCATAATTTCAATGAAGAATCATGAAGATGAACATGTTCACTTGAGTAAGTGATAACATAAACTCTTATAACACACCTTGGGCTCATATGAATACATGATCAAACACCCTAATGTAAAATGGGTAAGGTTATGGAAACCTGATATTAAGATGATGTCATAATATTAAGAATGACTAAGAAATATGCATATATATATTTGAGGTGGATGTATCTTTGGCGATGGAAACTTATATGTGCACCCCATTATGGGGTATGATTTGATATCTGGTTTTCTTGGCTAAACACAATGATGTATCGACTTTGACCCCTTCTTGTGATCCTAAATGAATTTTGAGGATGGCATTTCCTTGAGGAAAGGATGTGACAACCTATATTTCTCTCTCATCTATTACACTCTTTTTCCATCAACCTTTGAATTTATTAATCAATTTTGATATTCAATAGTGAGATTGTCGAGATGCTCCATTTTAATCACCTCCATCATCTATTTCCCAATATGTGACTTAAGTAGAGAATTTTAAATGAGGGCCATACTTCAATTCATACTCATGTTGAAATTTATATTTAAGCTCCTACCTATAATATTTTGACTTTCTAATTTATATCATATTGTATAACTCTTGATTATCTTTCTAACGACACAAAATAAGCACAATACGATCTTCAGAGCTCAAGTTAAAAATCATTGAATATTAGTCAAATTTCATGTGATTTAATTTGAATGTAACTTTTTTGAAGGAAACAGCTCAATATCATTCAAAACAAGCCATACGGCATCTACAAGATAGTAATCTCACACCAAAGAACCAAACATGACTCCTTTGAGAGACCGACATAGCACACTGGCTCAGATTGGGAAGCGGTAGGTAAATTACATGCACGAACCCTCTACGTTGTGGCTGTCCAAAGCAGCTATCAATAAGGGAAACCTTCAATTTGCACGAGCCCTTGAGGATATCGGAAAAGGAGGTAGCAGTACATCCAGCAGAGATCACCAACTCATACATGCTTAATCCCACCAGAATGACAAGAGTTCGACCAGAACTACAACCAGCTAGACGCCTACAACAAAACGCAACAACACAACAAAGAAAACAAAGCAGACAAAACAAAAAAAACCCACACAGACAAAAGACCAAACAGATAGAGTGCAACCCAAGCAAAGGGCGGACTGACGACCAACACCCAGAAGGTCAAGCGCAGATAGAAGGGGGACCTTGGTGGGTGAAGGGTGGGGGGTAGGGAAAGCGCGGGGAACCCCACCACCACTCCCAAACCACCATGACGTTCCTTCCACACTCAAGCAGAAGCTTGAGGAGGACAAAGAAGGCCGTAGGGTGGGAACACCCACACCAGGAAACAGGCCCCGCTTGACCCCTTCACCTACAAAAAAGACTCGGGGTTGTCTACACCCGCCACCCAAATGAAGGCCACCACACATACAAAACGAAAAGACCAACCTAAGAACAAGAACCGGAAGAAAGGAGGGACTCGCCCACCAGGGAACAACTGATCGGGGCTCAGGCTCTTCGTGCTCCGCCGCACAAACTGGATCTGGAGAGATCGCAGGCTGGAGGCGAACGCCAGTGAGGCGGGCTCAAAAGCTGGCACACCAGGCGTCGGTGAGTCGGGGAAGACTCCGCCCAGCAGAAAGAAAGTGAACCTAGATGACGAAGCTCCCCGGGAAGACTAGCAGGAGGACGCGCCCTATGGGAGAAAGGAACAGCCAGCCGGCCGCCGGCCTCCCCCTCCCCCGAGCGGGGTTCGATCGCCTAGGAAGCCCTAGAAAATCGCCAGAGCGGCGTTTCTAGGGTGACAACTACTTTGTGCCCTCCGATATCGACACTAATTTGATTGTTTAATCCTTAATGAGCCAAATCTTAGCGCGGCCTCAATGGTGTGGCACCCTACTTTCATTTGAGAGGCTATCCATCTCTTACCCTATCAACCAATTAGGGTACCCCGATTACGAGCCTTGGATTATGTGTTGATTCAGCAACTAATGTATCACCCTCTTCCTCCGGATGTGCCACTAGTGCAAGCCACATCATCCATCATCACCACACCCAAGCTCCACCAATAAAACCATTATATCCCCTATTTCCACATCTAACCCTACTTTGGCCTATAAAGCATTCTTCCCAACTAATTTCTACTATTTTCTCATACTTGTGTGCCCTCTAGCTCTATTTTTATTCTTCTCCTTTAGCCTCCTAACCTTAGTTTTTTCTTTGCACTGCCACACTAGTCGGTGTGCCACAACCATCCTTGCGCCCAACCAATACCTCATATGAGTCTACGGGGGAGAGATTTGGTGGGGTGACATATTTTCTCATCCAACCACTATCAGCTTTTCCCCTTCCACCTACAACTTCGCGTGATAAGTAGGGAAACAATAGCCACAGTTCATGTGGGTGGACACAGACTAGAGGCCCCCTACCGAGTGATGTTAATGACAAGAAGTAATCTAGGGAGGTGAGGAGTGATGTAAAGGGTGTGTGTTGTAGTCGTGGATCTGGAGGTTGATGGCCAAGATTCGCTGAGCCCTGAAGCCACTGTTTGGGCCTAGCCCAACCCAGATCACAGAGGTCAGCACCATGTGAGCAGACTAGGGGTGTGGATTGTAGATCCAAGGGTTCTTCTAGCTTGTAAAACAAAATTATAGTCTTGCATATCAGTTTTATAAAGTTCCAACGTAAGAACTTGCAAAAGGAATATCTCTCTAACCCTTTGTACAAAAACCAATATATAAACTTTATCGTCTCTAAAATAGTTACAACCTAGCCATAGTGTCAAGATATGATTATGCTCCTAGTTCTCATGATTTACTAAAATACAAACTTTGACCTATTTGACCATGATATTGTAGGATTATGATTATATTGGAATTTTGATACTCAATATGCCACCTAAACATCAACTTAGTATCCTTATGCTTCCCTATGACACTAAAATCATCCCCTCATATACTCCTTGGTATGTTTGAAGTACATGGTACTAAATGCATGAATATGATCCCTTTTATGGTGATTCATGGCTATACCTTAATCCGATGTGGATCTCATTACTATGTTCTCCCCTCACAAACCAGAGTTGATTGTTATATTGTTGATTACCTTGTTGTGGATGTCCACTAAATTCTTATGTTGAACCCTAATGGCATATGAACTGTGTTAATGCTTGGATATATGCTTAGATGTTGATACCTAAGATTGGGAATATGATGCTTAGAGCCTAGGACATCCACCTACATTTAAATGTGTTTCTTAAGAGCTATCTTTCTGATCTAGTCTCATATATTGTACAAATCTCATGACATGATGAACCTTTGTATTGTTTGCCCTATTACGAGTCTTTGACCTTGAAATACGCA
This sequence comes from Alisma plantago-aquatica, assembly GCA_963693085.1. NCBI lineage: Eukaryota > Viridiplantae > Streptophyta > Magnoliopsida > Alismatales > Alismataceae > Alisma > Alisma plantago-aquatica. The sequence goes on along the minus strand of OY856410.1, from coordinate 1,313,086,255 downwards.
TAAGTGACCTAAATCCTTAATTTCTCATATAAAAGGAACAAAACCTCCAAATTACATGAAACTTGAACCCGACCTTAATAATGTCCTATAAACCAATGAAAGATCATCTAATGTACTAATAACCAATGTGAATACTAATTTGGCCGAAACCCTAACATGGAACTAGTTAGGGTTAATGATGAGAATCAAATACATGTATGTAATGTTGCTCTTAACCATGTGATTTCTTGTGATCCAGATGATCAAACATTATTTATGAAATCAATTAGGTATGAGCTTTAAATAATTACATGACTATGGATTTCTTGCTTGATTTGTAGGAAATAGAGCTATAAAATAGGCAGTGAGAAAATTTTTTTATTGCCATATTCACCATGAACCAACGGATTGCGTCAACAACTTTATAATGGAAAGGATGGTTTCAAGGATTTACCTAGTCATAGACCAAGTCCAAAAACATGCTACTCATCATTGTAGATGTGCAACTATCTTCTAATTGTACTGGGACTTGTCTACGGCTCCTCCATGGATAACAAACTTGAACATCATCGTCAGTAGTAGCTCCCTCTCACCACAGACTACTAGCTGGTGTTGTCCTCCATAGCAATAAGCAAAACCAACCACCTCTATAGAAGTCCACACAGACCACCAAGAAATCCATGTTGCACTGCCAAAACACACAGGAAGGAGTCATCCCCTCCTGTTGACATACTATTCACTGATATGCTCTCCCACAGCTTATCTTAATTGTTCTCTCCCTCTCTATCCCTCCCTTTAGTGGGTAGGGCTTTCTCAGTCTCTCTATTATTTACCACAACTAGAGAGGACAACAATTGTTAGACTAAGTGATTCTCAATTGTGTGTCATGGGAAGCTTAAGTTGCTCTGACAATTGTTGTTCTATCTGATTATAGTAACCAATAGAGATCCTGAGCAAGTCCTACCCGTTAGAGAGAACAACTAAGATTAGTTATGGGAGAGCATGTCAACGACTAGTATATTGATAGGACGGGACAACTCCTTCCGATTGGCTCTGGTAGAGCAATGTAAAGTTATCGATGGTCCGTGTGGAATTCTCTAGAGTCAAGGTGGCTTTTTCTCGTCGCTATGGACGAGAATGTCACCGAATCATCCTTGAGGAGAGGAGCTATTGCAAATGATGACATTTTGGTTTCCTAACCATCGAGGACCCATAGATGTGTCCTAGTAAAACTATTAGATAGTTGGACATCTACAAAAACAAGGATCATGTCACTGAACTTGCTCCAGGACCAGGTTCATCCTCAAAACCATCCTTTCCATTATATAGTTGTTGACATGATCTGTTGGTTCATGAGGAGTATGGAAATAAATTTGTTCTTTCCACTACCTATTTTGTTGCCTTATTTCCTTTGAGTGGTGTAAATTATGTTTGACACCTCAAATTTTATGAGGTTCGTATTGATTAAACATATGTTTCCCATTGTTGATCCAATATCAAACATTGTTAAGAAAATTTTCTCCATATTTAATACGTACCATGATCATCCCACATAATGGCCATGTCTTTGGAGCCCTAGACCATGATGTGAATATTTTATACGAATGGAAAATCCCCTATTGATAATTATTTCTTTTTGTAGATTCAATTTGAATATTATGTTGAATCTAGAACTTAATATCACCCAATGTTCAAACTCTTGAGCTCTCAAGTTGAGTTCTCAGTTTCCAAATTCTACTCTTACCTTGATCTTGAAAAGAATGGAATTAAATTATGACCTTAATCTTACAAAATCTTGAAGTATGGTTGCCCTATTATGATGTTTATCTTCAATATCATGACCCTATGAAGTATGATTTGACAATTGTTATTCACCCTATTTGGATATGCTTGACGACTTATGACCAATGTAGACTAATGTGCTAGATTAGGGTGGTGGTTGAATTATGACTTTCTTAACCTACTTAACATCCCTATTTTGACACCTGTAAATTTTCATCTTGTTGATTATTTACAATATGGAAAGGTAACCCCTTCCACCCAATTTTTGTTTATTCACCTATTTATCTGATAGGTCAAATCTATGAATATATTGATATCCAATGTTGAACCTCGATTTGATGATGATCTTGAAATATGATGATGTTGACTATAGCTTTTGGTTGACTTCCTAGAAATATTGAGGTTTATGTCATTCATCAATGATAAATACCATGAAAATGATATTGGTTTTGGTAACACAAAATGTATCTCGATTGTTTCTCAATTAAAGTACATGGATGAATAACATCCCCTAAGGTCTAAGTAGGAACCTAAAACCTAGCTTCTAAATTTTTGGACCTATGACTTTGATGTCCAAACTTGACTCTCGACAATGATCTATGAAACTTGACTAATGAATAATGATATTGGTATTTATTTGACTCCTATCATAAACCTATTTTGATGTAGAGGTCGCCCTTGATATATGATTAATTAATTATAGGTTCAGTATGGACTAGGGTCACACAAACTTATAAACTGATTATTATGTTAACTTGCTTGACATATTTCTTAGGGTTTAGCTCCATATGGACTAGGGTTAGCCCTTACATCAATTTTGAGCACAAAATCACAATGTTAAAATTGGATGTTTGTCTCAAATTGTTAAAACATGAAATATCAATCATGGATGTATAACCCCACCTAGGCCAATGTAGAAGCTAGAACCCTAAATGATGGAAACGAAAGTCATATCTTGCTCTTGAGCTCTATCTGATTCACTTGAAATGTGATCTCTCCAAATTGGGAATATATAGGATATTCAGTGCAAAATTATGACTCATGTGATGATACTTCCTATTTGATGATGATCTATTTGACTATGATATTTCCAATATGATGATCTATGTGACTATGATATTGCCAATATCATGATCTATGTGACTATGATATTTCCAACTTGATGATCTATGCTACTATGTGTGAACTGTGATGCTCAATTACTTGATTTTTGGAATGAGATGGATATTGTAAGTGGTGATGCTACCTTATGAGAATATTATTATGATTTTTACATTGAATCGGAAAACTCAATCTAGATTGATGAGTTGATTTAATTTTGAGAAAAAAATCCTTTTAAGGTAGAGCATGTGATAACCTGGATTTTCTCTCTTATTCGATTTACGCACATCTTGAATTATTAAGTACTCTATTCTACTCAACAACCTCCCTTATCATATGTTAATGAATTTAAGTAACATTATGTTCAATTGATGAATTTATGTTGATTATACAACACTTTGTACTTATATATGACTTTAATTTGATTTTGAGCTAAGTGTCATGCTTATTATATATCCTAAACTTCCAATCAAAGTTGATCTCCTCTAGTGAACTCTTATTTCTATCAAATATATTTAGTATTATAGAGGATTCAATTATCTTTTCAACGACACAAAAATACAACAATCAGACCATCTTATCCCAAGATATGGGCATTTGAACTTTGTTATTTAATTCTTGGATTTAATTAGTTTTTGAGCCTTAATGGGCCAAATATGGTGCATGGGCCCATATGGGTGTAGCATCCCCTTCCTCTTGGGGGATATCTGGCTCTCACACTTTCAACCAATCACTAGTCACAATCTACTAAGACATCAAAGTTTGCCATTGGATCCCTCACCCACAAACTCGAGCACCATCCAACGACCCTCCTTTCACCCCCTCCATTTGGTAGTGTGATAGTGTATGATGGTCACTGGGATTGGTCGAGCACCATGACCCCTCACCTAAACCTCCAATAGACATACCATTTCCCTCCTCTCACACTCCTTTGATCTTAGCCCATTTTTTCCTATTTGAATTGTATTTGAAAACCCCTCTTTCTCCCCTCACCTTCTTCCCATGTCCTCCAGCACTGCCATAGCAGAAATTTTCGGGCTTTTTCCCCTAGTCTTACTCACATGAAACAAAATGTTGCATCTACCTCACGTCGACTCCCCAAGCTTGGGCGACAAAATTTTAGGTTTTGAGGTGCCCCCTTTCCTTGCCTACAACCTCTTCGGGTCAATGGCAAAGACAATAATCTTCATAAGGGGGGCACCAAATAACGATGTAATGTAGGAAAAAGTGGTCTTGTATATCAATACAGAGCATAATGTAGAATATGCTATAAGAAGTGAATACTCACACTTAGTACCCAATACTTTAGTTGGTGTGATAATTCTCTCTTGAAAAGCATTCAGAATGGATAAGTTGAGGTCACATTGCAAATGTTAAGGACACAATTAAGTAAACTATATATTATTACTTCAAGTGAATACATAATTCATGAGAAAATGATCCTTATATAGCGTGGATAGTAAAATCATTGTGCATAAATGAACTTATGTGAATATATGTTCCAAGTCAAAAATAGAAACCTTTCAAAATGAAAGAATTACAAGAATTTATTGTATACCCAAGCTAGAAGCATGAAACTCCAACAAGTAAGGCTATATGAGATACCACAAGTTCAATGATCGAATGATATAACTATAATCCCACTTTCGATACAATATAATTTGTTGATTATGCATTATATATTTACAAGAAACGAACTCTATAAATTATGGCAATTGCAACCCTAATATTAGGTAATTTAGAAGTTCATGTGCATAAATATGCTTTAATGGGCCTTGAAACCCTAATATTAGTAAATGCGACTCTTAATGGTTTTCATTATTCAAAATCATGAATAAATCTAAGATATTATGATTCTAAGATATTTTGGGTATAAAGGTTCTTCATTGTGAATAAATACCCATAATATGGTAATTAGGATATTCTAATGGATAAAATGTGGAATTAGTAATAAATGGAGTTCATAGGTGAATTGGACCACAATGAACTATGAATTGATGATAAATGAGCATAATGATCTTGTCATGGATTAACAGGTTAAAAATGGTAGCTTTAGTGTAAAAGAGGCTTAATGGACTTAATTGATGGTTAATTATGCTTTTTTTGATATCAGGGTTATATGTTGTTATAAGATAACCTTAGTATCTTTCATGATGAATAGATGAGATAATTAGGGTTTTTGAGTAATTGTATAAAATTAGGGTTTAAAATAGTAAGAGATGAAGGGAAACCCTAATTGCAATGAAAACCCTAAATGTGGACTAGAAACCCTAGGAAGCGAGCTAGGTTTAGTAGATCTTGATGGCAAGATTAATAATAGGAAATTGTATGTATATTTCAGGATCTCTTAATGTGTTTACTTGCCTATTTGGATTTCTTGATTGGATTATTCTATCTCAAATCAGCCTGACAGGTATGTGGTTACACTTATGGATAATCACTTTAGTTTCACGGCAATTCCCGGTTGTTTTATCAGTTTCCTAAAAATAACTGCTTGGATGACTTTTATTTCATGCAACTGTAAAGTGACTATGACTATCACCATAAGTATGCATACATGACTGGCTCAAATCTTGGTCGTCCTCTGTGTCTTTGCAAATGCTAAAAAGGGTAACCTAGACAAGGTCTAGGCTATCAAGAGTTAGGGATTGGGCTACCTACGTGTAGTGCCATGCAACTCTTTAGCACACCATGAGTTAAGGAGTGGGCTACCTGTGGGTAGTGCCGTGTGACTCAACCCTAGAAATTGATTCACCTGTTAGGTAGGATAACGAGGGGTAAAATGGGGATCTACCATAAGGAAGGTAGCATCCAGGTCCACTACAAGGACAGCTCAGAGGTTAGGGTATGTAAGGATTGAGCAGTTATGTTGAAAATATAAAGTTGTTTGTTAAATCATATTTGAGTGCAATATGTTTTTACAGTTAATTGCACGATTATTGTTTTCCCCACATACCAGCATAATTCATTTATGTTGATTGACGTTTTGTTTGTCAGCATTTTAGGTACAAGTGAAAAGAACAAACATTAAAGTGGCATATGGGGAATTAAATGAGAATTAAAGTACATAGGAGGATTAGTTAGAATAGACTTTGGATGTGGATAGAAGTAGATGTCCAAGTTTTTGAAAAAGGTATGTGAAGTTAATTTTTATTACAACCTTTCAGTTTAGTTTAGTAGAATTTGATAATTATTATAGATTATTTGTCGAACCTTTGATCCAAAAATTGGGATAACGACTTTGACCTTTTGGTCTCCCTTAATTGGGGGTTACTGTGAGGTGGGATCGTTACATTTGGTATCAGAGCATAAGTTCCTCATCTAATATTTAATAATTATTAAATTTTACAAACTATGTAGAACGCAAGGAAGTTATTAGAGGAATTTCCAAAAGAAAGAGGTGTCGAGAAAAGGATCACGTCCGGGGGCTGGAAAGATTTTCCTCCGCACCGCTAGTCGGAATATGAGGACTCCCGGATTAGTGTGACTGCCTGGCCAATGTCTCAGGATTGGACTCAAAATAAGATACCTTTAGGACTCTCTCATCATGTTCATCCCTTCTCAACTCAAATGTTGTTAAGTATTATAAGGATTAGGGTTTTCTCTCTTTTCCTCACCCTCTTGAGGTATGGGTAAGGTTGATATGGTGTAAGGAATCCTCCACCAAATTAATAAAAAGCATGTAAATGAGATGTCATGGACATAAGCTTAATAGATTAAGCGTAAAAGAATAGATACATGCTTAGGTTGTATGACATAAGTTGGCATGCCCTCAGGGGAGACCTGAGGCTAGACCTTCTTGTCAGGAGGATAAGTAAAGAGAGTTAGTCTTGGAGGTAGAGATCTCAATTACAAGTAGAGACCTGGCACATCCTCTGAGGATGATGCTAACCCTAACCCTAAGTGGGGGGAGGGGGTTAGAGGGAGAGATGACATGATGAGTTAGATGTCATGGTAGACCAGGTGTTTGGATGGACATGCCTTGGATGCCATATGAGCCATGAGAAGTTGGATGACCAAGTACCTTTGGCGACCCAATCCTAGGAAGGGTCGTGAATGTTAGAGTGAAGGATAGAACCTTCTTTGATGAGGTTAGAGAAGAACATATAGAAACCCCATGAGCTTGTATGAGCATGGCATAGTAGGCACCCAGAATACATCAATAGTGCGAGCAGTAGGTTGAAACCCTAGCCAAGGGAGTATGTTGGATAGCTGATGAGATAAGCATAAAGGACTAGGGATAACCTTGACCAAACATAATTTTGAACATAGGCTTCACCCATGTAGAGGTATGCTTGTGAACTTGATCCATCTTCATGGAGAGAGAACCTTTAGTATAAGGCTAGTTGTGGAGTTAGCTCTAGAGAGAGAATGTAGGACCCATGCAAGAAGGTTGGAAGCCTAGACTCTGAGATATGAGGAAAAGTGGGGAGTTGAGGATGTTGCGACCTGAGTGGATGTTTGTGGTCGCCTCATGCATGATCCCTAGAGGCTGATGATGTCTTGGTTGGATGTTTGTGGTTGCCTCATGCATGATCCCTAGAGGCTGATGATGTCTTGGTTGCCATGAGAGGAACCAAACCCTAGAGAGAGGATGAGTCTGCTGGTACCTCTGTACCTATGGTACATATGAGAAGAAGAGTTCCTTAGACCAGGAGAGGTTTAGTAACAGGTTGTGAGGTCTTGTACCTTGTTGATTGTCCTTGAGGAGCACTCCACTCTGAAGTGTTGCTCGAGTAGAAGGATGACAGAAAGTGCATGTCATACCTTGTACATGTTTGGTTTGTGGTTAAGAGGTTGAGAAGACAGTTGGACATCTGAGAAGTGAGCCTAGGGTTCCTAGGAATAAGAGGGGAAGTGGTGTACCCGATGATCATGATGATATTTGAGTTTCTATATATTCGAGCATGGTACTCCTCATGTTTAGAGGAAAAGGAAACCCCTTAAGTTTAAGCTATGTTTGATGAACTCCTCACTGCTAAGTTGAGGACATGGGAAGGTATGATCTTGATCCAGCATTGACCAAGATGAGGATGTTAAGTGTGGTCAATTGAGGAGTTCATTTTCTTACTTGAGGGATGAAAATCTGAATGGGACAATACATGATGACTTTTGGGTTCAACAGGACATGTAACTCATGTCGAATGCAAGTGAGAAGTGCAACTATTGTAAGAGTGGAAATATGATATTGCCAAATGGTTGAATGATGCAAGAATAAAAAAACATGCCTGAAGGAGTAAAATTTAGCACCTATGAAAGGAAACCTACCTAGGTTATGGAAATTTTCACCCAACATCCCATTTTTTTACTTCTAGCTATTTTTACACTTTTGCTAGAAAATACACACACATTTGTTTATAATTGTTTTTGTGTAGTTTTAAGTTGTGCAGGTGAAAACATTAGTGAAATGAAGGAAATCAGATGAAAATTTGAAAACAATTCAAGAAAAATCACTTTTGAGCAATGATTTGATGTTTTCATGGAATTTAGTGTGAAATGACCTGCCACAATACTCACCATGGTGGTGGTGCCATGGAATGGTCATGATGGTACTCTCAAATCAACAAGAGAATCAAAAAAATTCAAGAAAAGAAAATTAGACCCAAAATGGTTGTGCCAGGTAGCACGATTGTGTGACAAGGAGACTCAGAACAGTTTGTGTAAGGCAACACAATTGTGTAACAACCAAGACAGAATGGACGTGTGGCTCCCCACCACCATTGTGACAGTGACCCAACCCACTGTGCCACACAACAAGGTTGTACTGAGTCCCAACCCAACAACTTAAGTTAGCAACTCCAACACTTTTGAAACACTTGTTCATTCAGTTCTCCACAGACACCACAATCATTGCCTACATCCAGACGACCTTGAGATTGGAGAAATCCATCTTCAACCATCATTTCTTCTTCCTTTCACCTCAAAACTAGAACTAATCATTTCCCCAACATTTTCCCTACCTACACCCACCATTTCCCCACCTTCTCCACCACCAAATCAGTCCATTCCTCTCCATTCCACCCAACAGTCCAAAATTTCAAAGAAACCTATTTTTTTCTTCACCAAAATCTGCCCAAAATAAATACATTTTCTAAGAAAATTGAAGAGAAGACCATGGACATTCTCTCCTACCAACATCGGCCCAAGAACATATCAACTTCAACATTGGAAACATCTCTCACTCCACCGTCTACCTCTGAATCCAGTGGAACAACCCGCTTGTTGGTGGATGAGCTAGATGCTTTGATACGTCCTATTATGGAAGAGGTCTCCCTTAGCCACGTAGGGAAACACCATCCTCTTTGAGAGCGTCACCACACCACCTTGGTCAGCCTGACAATCATTTTCTTCTAGGATGGCACCGTCGTCTTCTTTTGATCAACCATCTACTTCAGTGGCCCGACCATCGACATCCTATGCACTACAACCACAACCACACATGCAAGCATGAAGGTACTTATTCTAGATTATGAGGAGGAAGTGATGCAAGATGCTAAACATGAGGATGTGTCCAATGAGAAGCACAAAGATATCCCCAAAGTGAGAAGTAGTCAGGTGAAGGAGCCAAAGAACCCAAAGTTCTTGACGAGTAGGGTGATTGCAAACTGCTACGCATGTCAAGAGATGATGAAGGCCTTCGATTTATCTGCCTACTTTCATGGTGAGATTGAAAGAATATGCTTATTTGAGGTCTTGACTATAGTGCATGAGACCTATATAGAGGTGACATGTTAGTTCTTTGCCACATTAGGGAAGTTCTCTGATGATGGGGAAGATACCATCTGAGTAAATATTGGATATTGAAATTGGATCCTTAAGTAATCCATCATGAACAATTTTTTTGCCAAGTGATGAAATGGAAACTCTCCTAGATTAAGGGAGGATGGACAAAGATTCAAGTCCTAGCTATACTACCATATGGAAGAAATTTACTGAGAACAACAATTTTGTAGTGGGGAAGTCAAAGACAAGCTTGGTCAACAAACCATTCCTTTTCTATGTTTAGAAAGTTCTAGCCAATACCATATTTGGTAGGTATGAAAATCAAGTAAATTTTACATAGAAGGATTTATTTTTTTTGGGATGGATTTCAAAGGGAAGGCATGCGAACATGGGAGTATTGCTTATTAGTGATTGGAGTAGAATCCCCTCCAAGAGTAAAAATCATTTTATTATTGCGACTTACATTGCCCTTGCACTGGATCATGATGTCTTTGGATAGACTAGGTTAGAGGGGTGGAAAGTCAGTGGTCCTATAGTATGTAGTATGTTCTTTCATGATTGCAATACCTAATCAGAAAATCATATATGAAATCACCCTCCATATGCAAGCATCCCATTGGAGCTACCCTACCATACTCCACGTCTCCTAGATGAGTATGGGTAGACTCTATATAATTTGGATGCACTAATGAGATGGGAAGAGGAGAACCATAGGGATGCTGAGTAGCAAGAGATTGCGATATGTGAAAGCCATTGGGAGACTCATCAGAAGTAGAGAAAAGGAGAGGGGCTGAGATAAGAGAGGCCTCTGGGTCAAGAGACAAGAGGCAGAGGAAAAAGAGCCACAATAGTCCATTGTGAACGCATATGATATTTCTACTATACTGGTACTGATGGAGGATATTCATAGGATGTAGGATGGTATCTTGGGGGAACAATAGGGTTTCAAGCACACATATGATGCATTATGGGTGGATCATCAACAAATGCACCTTCAAACCAACCATATGTATCATTTTCATCACATCCATGTACAAAGGAACCCAAGTGGGGGGAAGGTTGGTGGGTGCACTGTCCAGATAAAAGGATGCCTACTCGCCTCTACAGATGGACAACTAAAGAATTTATAACCAATGTCCTCCACAACAAGGAGGAGCACCACTGGAGCCGCTATAGGATCTGTGATTGTCTACCTTACCACTCACAGACTTTAGTGTTAGGTTGAGGATATCATGATTTAAAAGTTTGGGATTGTAATGTGGTATGCCCTCATCTCACTATTTTTCATTTCATGTTGTCATTTACTTTTGTTTTCTTATTTTTTCTATCTGGTCTACATGTTTGTAATTTTTACATTCATTGCATTTCATGTATATTTTTTTTAATTTTTGCATGTTTTAGGTAGAATTTGATTGTTTATTTCTTTATATTGCATAATGTAGCCTTTTATTGGAAATTCTAGGTAAATATATTTCCAACCCTAATAAGTGGGGTAAAAATTACAAGCTATAACCAACATATAGCTACAATACAATTCCCAATACAATTATTTAAATAAAGGAAAAGAGAAAACTAGATAGCAAACATGAAATGGGATTAAGCTAAGTCCCAATTTCTACATACAATGTGAGATATGATCACTAGTTTATTCGTATGAACGTTATAAAGTAATATCATGTCTTTTTTAATTTTATTGAAAATAACCAGAGAAACAATTTCCTAAGATACATGCTTCCTATTATTGCATTCCTGCCAAGCATAATGGGCACTATCATTAACTTCCCATGACTCCATGATATGATTGGTAGAACCTTTCCTCCTATCATCAACCAAGCAAGTGAACATGGAAGTAGATTTTCTGATGTTGAGTTTCAACTTTTCCCTACTCCAAAGATATTTCCAATATGGACATTCACCAAAAAGATGATTGATGCTTTCCTCATTATTTTTATAGAGGCAACACAAACTGTCAACATTCTGATACCAAGTTTTAATCTTGTCCATGGTGGGTAATAGATTTTTTATTTCTCTAAATGTCATGAGGCTCCACATTCATTGACGCAGTTTGGCCTAGACACTCCTGAATGAACTATCTACCTCTTTCTTTTGTCTGTATAGCTCTAATAAAGCCTTATCATCTGTGTTATGAAATTGTGGCCAAAGCTTTTTCATTCTTCTCCAGGTAGTAGAGGAACACCATTGTTGGTCTGTACTGAGGTTCAATCCATATCTTGTTTGCATCCATATGCTCCATGTTCTATCACTGAACAAGAGTTTTTTTATTCTCTTCATAGTGTGGAAGTTAGCTAACTCAGAAAGATTCCTCAAGTTGAGACCATCTTCAACCATTGGGTGAGAAAGTTTACTCCATCTGGCAGCATGGACTGCATTTATCCAAATGAAGTCACTCATCATTACCTCCATTTAGTGCAAATCTTCATAAGGTATATCACCTTGCCTGAGCCAGATGTTCATTAGACCCATAGTACAATGACTGATGAGAATCAGACATCCAACCATTAAGATTTTATTTCCTGGCCATCTACCAATCATATCCTTGAGCTTCTCAAGGCATTCATGGACATGCTTATGTCTTAGATTTCCACTAGCCAAGGGAAATCCAAGATACTTGGTTGGCCACTCCCCTCTTTGAATACCAATAGTGTTGACTAACTTTTCTTAATCTTTGCATGACTTAGAGAAGAAGATGTTGGTCATGTTAGGATTATGCTTCAAACCTGATACCTTCACAAACTCCAAAAGAAGGATATCAAAATTCTTTAAGCTTTTACTTCTTACTTCAATGAAGATAAGTACATAATCAATGACTAGAAGATGGCTCATGACTTTTGTGTGATGGATAGAGAAGGCCCTTATTGGCCCCTGGTTATTAGTGTTTTCTATTCTTCTGCTTAGTCCTTCCATAGCTATGGAAAATAGAAGGGGTGATAAGGGATCACCCTGTAGAAGGCCTTTAGAGTTTTTAAATAAGCCCATAGAACTTCTATTGAGAAACAGAGGGAAAGATGGATTTTCGGCACACTATTAGTTATCCAACAATTGCAAAAACCCATTTCACCAAGTAACTTCCAAAGATACGGCCAACTTATAGAATCTAAAGTTTTGGTGATGTCGAAATTCACACAAGTTGAGGGTGAGCCATGCTTATGATTAATGTTAAGAGTGAATTCTACAGTAAGCATTGAGCAATCCTCAATGTTTCTCCCGTTAATGAAGGAACCTTGATGTATAGAAATAATATTTTGAAGAATAAGGGACAACCTTCTGGTAATGACCTTGGTTATGATTTTAGAAATCGTTGAACATCAAGAAATAGGTCAGAATTCTGTTGGGGATGCCACCATTTCTATTTTTAGAATGAGGGCAAGAAAAACATGGTTACATTTCTTACCATGTTACCACCTTGGAATAACCATTGAACAACATCAACAAGATGTTTCTTTAGAAGGTTCCAATTCTCTCTATTAAAACACCCATTGAAATTGTCAGGTCCAAGACTTTTGTGAGATCCAATGATTCAAGATGCTTCTTTGATCTCATGAATAAAGGAATCTTGCAAAAATCTTCATTCTCCTCAATAGTGACTCGATCAATCCAATTGCATTTAGGGATTGCATGGTTAGGTGTATGTTTATTATAGAGTCCTTTGAAAAAATCCAATGTTTCAGAAGCAATGCTCTTTTCATCGTTCAAGCTATTAACTGCTACATCAAACAACTTAGTTATGGCATTGATGGCATCACACCTTTTGATAATAGTATGGTATAGCTTGGTGTTTTTATCACCATTATCTATCCACTAAAGTATACTATGCTGCTAAATATATTTCTCTTCAACATTGGAGAGAGCTTCTAGTCTATCAAATATGGGCTTCTCATCTTTGATAAGATCATCATCTAATGAATTTCTTCTTAGTGGAGAAGTGATGTCTTCAATTTTCATCCTTTCCCAATTGATTTTTTTTTCCAGGTTAACAAATTCCATTGACCACTTCTTGAGCTCAGTTCACATGTAGGCTTAGTTGTGATTGAAGACAATTTACTACCATTTTGGCCAACTTCACCCAAATATAGAATGTGTAGCCCAAAAAGCATGCTTTGACCCAATCTCAAATGAATATGATGACCTTTGATAAATGCAAGTGAATTATCATGGTTTAGTGTTAAATGATATCAATGCTTGAATCTTTACATGTGAACTATCTCTATCATGCTTGTGAATTGCTTGATTGAATTGTGATCGAAGCAAGCCACAAACACTTAGGTTATGTAAAATCTCATGATAAAAGTGTGGTTTTAGTATTACTCATTCATGTGGTGTGTCATTTCTTGATGAAATTCTTGGAGTAACCTTGATGTAGGGGATCTCATGTTGAAATCCATACTAATGACCCCTGTGTGACTCACTTTTTCTTCTATCATCTACTTACCTCTCCTCCTCATGAAAGGATGCAAATGAGCACATTTTAACCATGGCCACCTCCAAAAGATTGAGGCAGCCATATATATATCCCCTCATTTTATTATCACCACCATGTGATGTATCTACATCAAGTCCAAAGTACAAGAAAAAGATAAAAATGAAAAAAATAAACAAAAGATGCTCCTATCTAATGGCATCCAAATAACGAAAATAGAGTGCTCCTACATAATAGCACTCCAACACCTTACCACAACCCTCTCTTCCATTTGCATGCCATTGAGCTAGGAAACATCAAACCTAAATCATTTTTTTCTTTTTCACATCTACGTCAATCATTTAGTATGGATTGACATATGAGATTGAATGAATGAATGTAAAACAACAACATTCATCACTCTTTATCTTCATCACCATCAAATGGTTTACCTAAAGCAATATGACATCCACATGTATTGATTATGTATTCTATGCCCTATATTTGAGGTTTGTATGCTCCATGCTTTAATCATGATTTGTTTTTGAAAGATGAGAGGAGAGAGGTGGAATGCTTGTACTCAGTCACCATGGAACCCATATAGTAAAATATTAATTTATTACTTTTCATTTGCCATTTATTGATTGTAGAAAAATGGAAAGAGATTGAGTTGGAACATACATGAGGATAAGTATGTTTAAGTTTGGGGCAGTGATGCAACCGTAGTTTAGGGTTTCATATTGTGTCTTATTGCACTTCAATCACATCTATGCGTATTAGTTTACATGTTATTTCCCTCAATTTTTTTTTATCATCAAATGCACTTATGGACATTCTTTGCATGTTTTTTAGATACTTGTACCATGCTCAGATGGACAAGAGAGAGAAAGAATGATCCTAAGGTTTATTAATCTTGAGAGAGGCCCAAAGTTAAGTGAAAGGCTCCCTAAAGCTATCCCTAGTGGCTAAGGGTAAATTGAAGCAAAGAAACCCAAGGATTAATAAAGAACAAAGTCAAAGTGCTACTACAGAGACCAACATGGTTGTGGTACCACAAAACAATTTTGTTGGCACAAGAAAACCACAGAAAAGCAATAGAATGAAAGGGTTGAAATTCTAGTGAGCAGCATGGTTGTGCAACTCACCATGGTCGTGTGGCCAAGAAGTCAGAACAGTCATTTCCCCCAGACCAAGAAGCCAATTACTGGATAACAAGTTAGATATTCACCTTACTACATGTTAACCAATTTTTCTACACCTTGGTGAGAGATCTAAGTAGCTAGTATATGAGCATTTGGTGTAATTAGCTTGAAGCCTTCTCAAGTCCAGAATGTCAGTAATGTGAGGTCTAAACTCTCACTTCCACCTTCCATTACTACTCTTTACCCCTTGTTACCCTAATAGTTCCTAACCTAGAAACATAGGATTTATTAGATCCTAATTGGATTACACCTAATCCCTAATCGAAGCGAGCCTCATAAGGATGGGTAGGATGTGTTAGACTAGTTCTCCTACACACACCCTATTTTATCCATGTCAAGTTAATAGTTTAGGGAAATTCACTATCATATAACTTGTTGTTTTGTGGTAATTCAAACAAATGACTAATGTTTGCATGTTATCACCCCAACACAATTCACAAGTGCCTTCCCCAGACATCCCACACTTCTCTTAGTTGAACTAAAACCCTAAATGTATTCTTTCTTAGCTAGTGTTAGCTTTGTTAGGCCATTACTTGTTTAATTAGTCTCTTGTCTTGCTCTTTACTTGTTCTTGCTAGTGTATGCGTTTAATTTCTCTTTTTCCTAGCTTGCTAGTTTAGTGTAGTGGTACATCTCTTCTTTCTTTCCTTAGTGTAATTTTCTCCTTTCTTGCCTTTTATTACTTATGTTGTCTTTTATTTATCATTATAATTAATTGTCTAGGGTTAGCTTCGGTTTTGATTCTTGTCTTCCTTTAATTGCTTGTTCATTAATAGTATAATCAACAAATCATCCTTCAAATCCTTCAATCCTAGACTCTCTAGTAGGAACCTAGCCCAAAACTAACCTAGCTTGAATTCCCCCTTTTCTCCTTCTGCATCCACCCTATTGTTACCTCTTGCCTATACTATAACACTAAACCCATGCACTTGAGGGTTAATGTGTTAGTCTAAGTCGGTGTGTTAACTAAGTCCCCCTTTTAAATTAGTAAAATCCCAAGTGAGTTCAATCCCTAGAGTTGTATCTAGTCATCAGTAGATTGAGCATTATGTGACACTAGGAGAAACACAACAAGCTTTTTGGCACCGTTGTTGGGGACAAAAAATGCCATAGATACCTAGTAGTTGTGGTGTTGAGTTTTCCCTTAAGCATTGCTTCTTGCCAATTGGTTTTGTTATTTTTAGGAAACACATGAGGTATTCTCACGATGGTGTTGGAGTCTTTAAGTGTATCCCCTTGAAAATTGATATATCTAGGCCTTTCTTTTTTATCCTCAAAATCTCTACATTTCTTTGAATGATCACATGTGCACAATTCACATTTTCACCTAGGTGTCTTTGTCCACCACATAACACATTAAGATATGCGATTTAAAACTCAAAGGCTTGCATGTGTGACAAGAAGTTTGGGTCAGGAGGGTATTTGGTAGCCCAATTATCATTATTATAAATGGAAACACTTATATCTTGTTGGTTTTTGTGAGTTAACTGGGTGTTCCCAAGAAAACCTTATGTTTTGGATTTTTGTTATCAACACTATCTACAACCATCTAGAACATTTGGGTCTCCAAACAATGGATTTGAACCCCATAAATATGTATATGCTTCTTAGACTAGTAAAAGTAAGTGTCTACCTTAGTCATGCATTTCCCAATCAGGTCCTCCAAACTATCACGTCTTCTTTTGCTTGAAACATAACATTAGTGTCCTTTGAGGTACTATAAACCTATAACAGGTCCTACTTAAAATTTTTAGGATCATTCCATGAGAATTTGGGATTTTTCCTCCATGAGTACTTGTTCCATTTGTTGTTATATTGGTACATGTACATGCATTCTTCTTCCTCACCTATAGATAAAGTGTCAAATTTCTTCCCCAATTTCCTTGTCAATTAGTCCATCTGTGCCTTGTGTTAATGACTTTGCTTGATTCAATGATGCTCTTGATTTCTTGAAACACTCATGCTCATCACCTAAGGGTTGATTCTATGCCATGTTCATTAGAATTTCAAGATGCTTTAATGTCTTTCTATTTACAAAGAACTATGCACTGTTATTGTCAAACATAATACTCTCTCCATTGTGCAAGACACAATAGATCAAACTATATTGATCGATGGCGTGATGCGGTAAATTCATTAACACATTCTGATAATGCTTGTAAGATTTTGAATAGGATTCATCTACATGTTTCCAAAATCCATGTTTTCTCCCTACCATGTAATGGTCTTCTGAGGAGGAAATTATATTTCAATAGTATCAATCATCTCATCCCATGAGCCAATGGATTCAAGAAGTAGATTGAGAAAACAAGTCTTAGACTTGTACATTAATGATTAAGGATATAATTTTGTATAAATCACCATGGTTGGGAGTTTGTATATCTTCACATATCACACCTCTCAAAATGTTTTTATAATATGCTACACCATGTGATCTATGTTATGACCATGGAATACCTATGAATTGACCAGTGGAACATGTCCTAGATCAATTTTATATCTTCCCATGTTGGCTGCTTGTCTTCTAATAAAACACAATTGGGCTTTGCTTTAGGATAACTATATTTTCTCACATATGGTCTACTGGTCAACTAAAATTACCACATTCTTACTATCTTCCTCATGGTTAGACATATTTCTTTCTTCTTATTCTTCTATGACAAGTTCTTCTGGACTACTGGTTGACTCTTCGTTATCTACTAGTGTAACCTTTAGATTTGATAATGATGTACCTGGAATTACCCTAGAGATGATGTAATGTAATTGTGCATCTTATCCAAGAGCTTTGCATGATCTACAAATGGTAGAATATGATCTTCACACTCAGTGGTCCCTATTTCACCATACACTAGTACTTGAAAATTAGAAGCATTGTTTTAGAATATAGAATACTAGTTATGAGTAAGAAAAGTATTTAGTTTTGACTGAAAAGAAAATTAATAAAAATTAAAAATGGCCTAGAGTGACTAGTTTTAGCACTAGTAGTGTTAAAACTATTGATTCCTCGCCAACGGTGCCAAAAACTTGACACGACTAAAACATGCATATAATACACAAATGTACAATCAGAGTATTAAAGAGACTCAAATAGTCTCCAGTTGTCGATGTAGGGGATTGGGATAGGTCGAGACCACTAATAAAAAACATATTATATGGACCTAAATAAAGAGTTATTGAGTTGTTAAAACTAAAGCTAAATGTAAATAATGCATAATTTGAATAGTTTGAGGATCATATTAATGGGATGTTTATTATTCTAGTTTTACAAAGTTGTGATTCATGCATAAATTATTTTTGATGTACATAGTTATCTTTTCTTCTTTAGATTAGGCATTTTAGGATTTCTTTTATAAGAAGAAAAATTTCATTAAGAAGGAGCCATGCAACATTTGCATGAAGAGGAAGAAAAACTAACAAACCACACAGTGGTCAAGAGAAAATACAATCTGCCACAAAATCTCATATAACAATCTGATAAAATAATGATTTTTACAGACCCCTCTTTTATTTCACTGACTAAAGCAATTTCCCATGAGGGGTACCTATAACTTACGCACGTATTTGTGGTAGAGTAACTCTACCAGATCATTGCTTTAAAAGGATATTTCCTTCACATTTATCACCATTAAACTACCCACAAAAAAATTTCCCATAAAAAGTAACCTTCTAGAAGAGTGAAAAAGGCATCGATTAATGACTAGAGAGATAAAACAAAACAAAATGAAAAGCCAACTTAGTCTAAATAGAAACCTAATATAGGAGAAAGGGGGTAGGAATCTTTTCATAGTGGGTCTCAACAATAGAAAGGAAGAAGAGCATTGTTTCCAAAGGTACTACACACCCACCACCAGGCAAGATTAGACAACCAGAACTTGTCCCAGAAATTGAACAGTCTCTGAGACATCCAAAATCCAAATGTAAGAGCTTAGAACAAATCTCTCCACTACAAATAACAGGAAGCGAATGGAGAAATGACTACACCACAAAGAGAAGACACCCTACTAACATCGAGTGAAAAGAGGCTTAAGGGGGGTAGGGGGTGCTTTGCAATGGCAAAAATCCCCCTCTATCGAGAAGAAACCCTACTAACAACCCTCTCACATTATGTTATTGATTTTTTTGATAATGGCTTCTCCAATAATTAACCAATATTTTTCAATAGTTAAAAATGTAACACATGTTTATGATAATCAAACATGAGAAAGGTGAATCTATAAACTTCCATCATAAAAACATGAAAAAAAATATGTAACCAAATATAATCATGCACAAAGTCAACATCGGTGTGCTCACGCATCCTAGAGAACATGTGTTTAGCTCCTCATGATTGACATGAGATCAAAATACGGTTTTGTGGAAAATTATTGCATAATAAATGAAGAAAATCATATAGACATGTCTGAAGATGATTCCCCCTAAAGAATGACACAACTAAAAAGTGTTTTGGCCATCAAACTTCTCCTTGTAGGTGTCAAGATGATCCTTGATCCACGTCTTCGTGTCTCATTGTCCTTCATCTATCATGTCTTATGAAATGGTAGATCTCATCTTTCCAATCATTTTCTCTAAGGTTTTTCCCAAAGAGTCTACAACATAACTTATTCAACAAATAATTGGATGTGTCCTTTGTTAGCTGCAGATGTCAGCAATATCTTGGTGCCAATGACTTTGAAGTCATTGCGACGTAGTTGGGTTTTGGCTAATACGATAGGACTAGATGAACCTGAACTCTCCATCGATTGAACTAACTTGGCATCTCAATTATATTGTGTCTCATTTTAGTGATATTGAGTTGAGTCTGTAAGTAAGCCTTCTATTTTGTTGGTGGCACTAAATTTCTTCAAGTCGTACTTTTTTTGTCGACAATAAATAGAACTATACGTATTGATAAAATAAGATACCAAAATTTCAGACAAAATGCATTGAAAATAAATACAACGATGCATAAGAGACATCACATGCTATTTAGACAAAAGAGGCACAAAACATGTGAAAATTAGAGAATTTTCTATGACAACATGCCAAAATTAACCCACAAAAAGGTAGTGAAAACATGTGCATCAATCAACACGGTGAAAACTTGGAGGAAGTCATAATAGGGATATGTCCTAGGTTAGTGGAGTTATGATACAGACTACCACCCTAAGCTAGAATGTTTGTTCTCATTATTCATGAGAACTCAAGTATATAAAATAGGGAGAGAAACAATTATCCATTGTATTTTAGAAAATCAAGAGAAAAATCATCATAATAGATAAACCTAGCTAAAAATTTATCATATTCAAGATCATAATATTCTTCCTTTTGTTAATAAATAAGATTAATGGTGTATACTTAGAAATAGAAAAGTCAATTTATCTCTTTCAATGGTTAGAAAATCATAAGGTATGCATGGGATCTAATATTTGTTAAACATATTCAATCATTAATAGGAAAATGAGTCTTTTGTAGTGTGTCTTTCTGTCGTGATTGAAGTGTATAAACACATAGTCATATCAAAGAATGGTGCATAATACATACAATAGAGAAAGATTTGCTTAGTAATTATTGAGGTTGATCAAAGTATAGGTCAACATAGGCTTAATCAATACAAACCTCTCCACTTATGAGGTATCAAGCATTATTTCCACTTGTTCCATTACATTAAGGATTATTTTTAGTTTAACTCAAGAATACAAAAAAGGTAAACTAGATTTAGTAGCATTGAATTCGCATGATCTTTAGATATTTTACATGAGAACTTAAATTCAAGATTACTTTAATCTATGAAAATAAGGTTTGAAATTAAGATCAGATCATGTCATCATTATCATCTTAATCAACCTTAACATATTCATTCAAATTTCAATTCCTCGATAAATAAGATATCCACAATTGAGAGATCATGCAATTAATTATCATGACATGATAGATTAGCTAATCATCATCTAATAAGGAGTCTTGGCGATGTACTTAAAGAAGAGATGATATGCCAGAAAACACTCTAAACGTTTTAGGGATAAATCATTAATCTGGTCTTGGATACATTTTGTCCTGATAGGTATGCAAAGGAGACCTCAACTATCACATCTAAGAAAAAAGGAGTGTACCAGCCCACTCCATTAACCAATCCCTAACACCCCCATTTCACAATTATTGATTTAGATTTTCCCAAGGTTCATATGAGTAATTTTGTTTTAATCATACATAGAGGCTATGTGGCTGTTCTCGTAGCGTTTATCAAGGAACCATTTATTACCTAAATCATAACTCCAAATGACTATAATGTCAATGGTGAAAGGGAATGAGCACCCATACATAGAATAAAGAATGCTCCCATAAAATATGCATAGATTTAACAAAAACACTATAAACCTAAAGATTAGAATGACAAGGGTATATGTGTTGAAGAAACTAACTAAAGCCTAACAAAACATCATAGTCCCATATTAATTATTAAACCATGTGGAGATTCATTTGCATGTCATTTGATGATTCCATTAGATAGAAGTGTACAAAATATCATATTAGAGTGAAAGTAATGATCATTATAAACTTGAAACCTATAGTATTAAAAATTGGGTATCCATCATCAACCGTGTTGAGTACCCAATAAAAGACACAACATTGTAGATTTAAGTAACTTATTTCTTTGGGTAAAACTTATATAATAACCACAAAGAAAGAAATAATATAAGACTTTACTTAAAACATCCAAGAGTATTTTAAGTGTGTTTCCAGTATACCAATTTCAATCATAAGGGCATTGACCTACTTCCTAAAGGAAGGGGTCTGTGTGGGTCATTCAAGCTAGATCTAGGAATGATACGTATTTCAATCTGGTGGACTACAAGACTAAAAGTTAAGAGTTAATCATGCTTAAACATGAGAGACCTCAAGGCCAATGTCATTATTTAACCCATTCTACATGGTATACCCTTGCTTGATAAACCAATTAAGTACACCCAACATGGTGTCCTTACCCTGAGAAGTACATGTAGGAGCACAAGGTTATATAATATACATTTATTATAGTGTTGTTACGTTTGTTTAGAATATAACAAGAGAAATCAAAGTAGTAATACTAGGGAATGTGTATCACAAACAAATACAGAAAGCCAATAATTTGTACATTTTAAAACAATAAAGTTACAATATCACCACTACGTCCCCTCAAAAGATAATGTTTATGTTAAGTACAACACTAGATTTACAAATTTACTTAGAAAAACTTGATTTGATATCTTAAAAGATTGCCTCAAGAGGACTTGAGATTACAAGAAAGGTATGATTTCCTTCAATTAATAATATTTAGTCTCATTTTAGACTTCCATTAAGGTTGGATATTTCACTTAACTCTAGATTTCATTTCCTACAACATTGATTTCAACACTACAATTGGATCATGTAAATTTTGTCAATTCTACATTGTTACAATCACTAATTAACATTAACTTAGGTGAAATGTTACATCTCTGTAAGTAATTTATGATTATAATTTTATGATCCTAATTGAGAAAATATGAGATTCGATTAAAATAATGACTTAGCCACCAATATAGTCATATTAAGCCATTTTCGTGCAAGATACTCAATACTAGGGTACAAACTAGATTAATATTGATTTTGTGTCATAAGAAACAACAAGTTGTTGATTTAAAATTATAATATAGCACGAATAAGGTCAGGGCAATATTTTCTCATCATTAGATATCAAATGATAAACATGAATATTTAGGTCATATTTCATGTCACATGGTCAAAAAAGGGCATATGAGTGATCCAAATGATATTTTTAATTAAATTGCATAAGAGTCTTTTGATTAGAGTTCATATGTTATATTTTGATTAATATTGGTCAATATTAGCACAAGGTTCTAGACCCATCATTAACATGTTCATAAGATTCACCTTATAAGGTAGTTTTCACAAAATAAGGTCACTCATAGGGCATAATGCTATAAAGGTTTATTCTTGGTTCAAAATAGAGTAAATGATATTGACTGAGAGAATTAATAAGTATTTGAGGCACAATGGATCATGTTTGAGCATCATATTAATAATCTTAACATAAAGTCCACGCTAAGCCATTCATGTGACATAAGATTGTATTAGGGTACATAAGGTGTTTAAAGTTCAACCATGGTACATCAAGTACAAAATCTAGTCATCTAGTCTATTATAGATATTTGAAATCTAGTCATCTAGTCTATTACATCAAGTACAAAATCTAGTACATCAAGTACTACTTCTCTAGAGCTATAGTCATGTTGTCTCTGGTCTCCTCTTGTTCCTCAACACGTGATTAATGTCAATTATCTATTTTGGTGGTCTATCGAATGCTTTCTCCGTAGTTACAACCATCAGAGCCCTCATGATATGCTGCCATCTTGTTCTGCAGCGGCCATGCTGTAGTTTCTATCTAAGCCATAGAATTGCAATTGTACGACCATGGTGGCCACTTTGATAACAACCAATGATCCTTTTCTCTTTTTTTGTTTCCATGATGGTTGCTTTGAGAGAGCATCCTGACATTGCTCGGCTCAAGCTATCCCCATGAGGAGGAAACCACGACCAAAGGATTGCAGCCCGATGGGTGTCCATGAAATTAATCATGTCTTTCATTTTCTCACAGTTGAAGCTATCGTCAAAGTAGGTATATAATTAATTAAATTCTTCAAACTATTGTATATCTATAAATCTGATCTCTACATCTACTGCAACTACTCCTCAAAGAATAATGACTCATCTCAATCATACAAATCACATACATGAGTAGGAGTCCACCATCATATTCTTTCTGTAGAGTGTATTTCATTCCTGATTTGATTTCCCTGAAATTCTTCTATCATTGCTTTGAGATATCACCTCATAACAATCTTTTTGGAACCATCCTTCTGGTTTTCTCAATCATTGCATCATTGTGATTAAGACAAACTGCCTATTTTGTCTGCCCTGCGTCCATTGGCAGCACATCTAGTAATTAAAGCAAGCAGCCAATGGCATCTACTGTTACCGCGACGACGGTGCTGCAGCCACAATTTTGTTAGGCATCACGTTGCATCAAACAAGTGAGTTGCACAATGCTGTTTGAGTGATGGTGGGGCACAGCTTGACGCAGTCAATGTGGTTTCACCCTAGCCATGTAATTTGGACTATCCAACATCCAATCATCAACAGGATAGTCTATGCCTATGAGACTATGCTCCTCATCCTCATGTGGCAAGAATCACCATTCCCTATGATAATGCCAATTGCCAACGGTACTAAATTGCCTGCCAAGAAACTTAAATATTGTACCAGCCATAAAAATTATACCAGTCAAACATAAACAATCTGAAATCGAAACTATAGCTCTGATCTAGTTTAGTGTTTCCAAAATGTATGTTTGATGTTGATTACTTGATCAAATCTCATATACCAAGGGTACTATGAAGAATTGATTGGGAAGAACGTGCACAAGGCATTTTCAATGCTACCTTACCAACCTATTTACTCTTCCGGTCGCTGTGCTTCAAGGTAAAAAATTACGTTTTCATATGTATCTTTTTTATCAAAATATTACTTTTTTACTGTATTAAGTTAATACGTCAATCTATGACTAACACTATTTATTTTGTGTTCTAAATAATATGAACTAACATCTGAAACTGGCTTGGACTTTACTATAATACCATTTGTTGTTTTATTGCTTTGGCTAGCACAAGTACTAAATAATTTTATTTCTTTCTTTGCCGTTAGCTTTCCATTAAATTATGAAAAGGATAGGCAACGATAAGATTTTCATCTGAGAAAATTTTCTTCAAACGGATTCCTCATTGTCATTTGTTTTGAATTGTATTGAGGTTAAAGCAATTGTATCGATTTATTTAAGCAACTTCATTATATAAATGTGTAGTTGAGACTTATGAGACTTAGCTCGTCACGTCAATGGTAACATAGTATAAAAAGTAATTAAACTCTGAGATATATGGAAGTAGTTTTTGATATCTCAATAGCTAGGCAATATAATTGCATTTGGTTACCATGTCATTGCAAATAGGTAAACACAAGGTGTATACACACTGACACCAAAATTCTACACACATTTTTCTTCAAAAAATTTGTCAAAATTTTTAATAAATTGTATTAAGTTTGTATTTTTGTGTTGGTATATATGTACGTGCACATAAGCATATACAACAAACAAGATTACGTCCAAAAAACTTTTTTGTTGTGATAGCTTGCTTTAATTTATGTGTCTTTTGGTTCTACCTTTGAATAGAAGTCAAATAGAAAAGCATATAAAGGGAATATAAAGAAATGGTTAGAGGCATAATCTATCTTGATAACAATTTTAATGACCATGTTTCTCAAGAATTTGAGCCGTTTGCATTAAAAATATTTATTCCTAAATAAGTTTAGGTCTTTGTGGAAGCATTTCATAAATTGTAACCTACATTTTCTCTTATATTCCTTATGTACACAAATTTCATGTTGTTCCCCTGAGGCAGCCAATATCATAGATATTAGAGAATATCATATATTAGGAGGCATCAATCACGTACGTGATCCATTCTCCATTCATGATAAAAAAATCCATACATGGATGACCATGACCAAGGTCCCAATTGCTACTAATGTAGAATTTGAACTCCTTGAGAAGTTATGAGAGAGCCGTTGATATAAATTTAATTGGAAACTACAAAGTAGCAACTTCTACTCTTAACATTATACCAATTCAACAAGAGCTTGTTCTTATATCTGCTTTACTTGAAATTCTATTATATATAAACATGTGCTATTAACCTAAAGAAATGTTATGGTGTTATTCTTATTTGATTATTTTATCAATCAATAAATAGCACATGATATCCAGTTTCAATTCAAAAAGATTATGGAAAGAATAATATTGCTCCTAAATATTATTTACATAAGTTCACACATTGAAGCCATAAAATTTCATGATCACAATGTACAATCATGTGTGATGCGTAATGCCAAAAGATTGAATATAGTTCTTCAAATGCTTTCCTTCAATTAGAGTGTTTTGCCACAGTAAATCAAAAGTGTGTACCAAATAGCACAAGCTCTTCAACTTTTGTTGAAATAATGTTATGTTATAAAATCATTGTGTATTATCAAAAGAACTACCAAGTTTGGTAGCCAAAATATAAAATTAAAAATAAAACTAGAACAATAAGAAATTAATAGATACACATGATAAAAGTATCCTTATCGATGTGAGTTTTTGAAAATAGGCCACAAATTATATAATTTTGTTGCAATTCAAATGCAAAATCCTATCATATTTATGTATTTCACCATTAAAACATATTTTTAGGTTTCATATTAAGACATACCATGAAAAATGAAACTGTATTTTGTTTGATTTTAATAAATATCAATAACATTGATATATGTAACCAAATTAATTTTTGAACCAAGACTAATTAAATTTGGTCATAATAAAAATTCATTAGTTTAAATAGAACTAAATAAAATTTTCAAATGTTGATATTTATCATGTAGAAATGTGTTGTTCCATGCGATTAGAACTATAGAGTTCATTATAGATAGACTGAAAAAATCATACAATTTCTAGACATTTTACTTTTTCAAATGAGAACCTCTGTAGAAATTGAGTTCATATTAATTGAACTATGAACTACAGATGTCTAGCTCTACACCATTGATTTCTCACACAAAATGGAAAAGGACAAGAATTTTTTTTCATGTATGCTTATCTCCGCATACAATGAAAACAAGTTGATTATTATCTTGAGATTATAGGCAATATGCCAATACACCTATTTTGCGGGTGCACTAAGGATATGGGTGTTTTTATAATGAGAAAAATTTACATAGTTATAGTAGACACATAGAAGAAAAATGGACTCATTGGTGGATATTAATTATGCCAAACTATAACATGTATTTTTATTATCCCGTGAATAACCTACAATTCTATATGTTTTAATTCATTTACACACTTTTTGTAAGTACCCTATCCCATGTTTTGGGATAACCCTTGTTTCTTTGCTTAAGAAAGGTGCTTAGAATCTTAATTTAACCTGTCAAGATGTTTTGATATCATGTGACAAGCTTATGTTTCCAGTTTGGTCCCGTTTGGATGTTGTTTGAACAATGTTTACTTACTTTGGACCAAAGGGTAATTTAACCAAAGTAAGGGGTTATATTGCAATATTTCACATGTAGAGTGTTACTTTATTGCTTTATCATCATGAGAAAGAGAATGATGCTATGGGGAGCCTTGTGGAGGGCCTATGTTCCAAGTTTGAGCTTGGTTGGATGATGCTTGTGCTTTATGTGCTAGTTTTGGTGCAAATTGCAAATTACCCAAAATGGAGGGTCAATATGGAAATTACCTACTCTAGAGTGTTCTTGCTTCAGTTTGTCATCATATAGGATGTGGATGAAGGCTTGGGAGCCTTGTTTGGATGATAGTTGAGAAGTGACATCTCTACAAGGTCTTTATACCATATATGTTATATGTGTTATCTTGTCCTTTAGTGTATCAGGTAGGGCTTGGAGTGTGTCGCCCAAGAAGGTGTATCATCCATGGGAGATGACCATATGCATGATACATAGACTAGAGTGTCTCACCAGGCTGTGAATGTGAAGCTTGGGTGGCAACAAGTGTCGTTAACAACATGAGCAAGTGGCATCTTAAGTTATGTGGTTATGACACCTTTCCTTTGCTACCTCTCTCTTCCTTGGTGTATATAACTCCCTTCCTCCTTATCCAAGTGATCCTTTTCAGCCACCTCTTTCCCCTTCCTATATGGGATGATCTTGGGAGCTTAAGGAAACTCCCATGGAGCTTGGGAGGCCGAGCTCCTTGCCCATGGAGATCTCTTGCTCAAGATCCGACCTTGGTGAGTCATGCTTCTTTGCTAGCTTTTCCTTGTTCTTTATTCTTCATATCCTTCTTCCCCTCTCAGCCATGGATTGATCCTTGATGAGAGTAGGCAAGTACATAGTTATCTCCCCCTCTTTTCTTCTTCTTGGGATATACATAACCATAGTATCTTCTTCTTCTTCTTTTGTTTCTTGAGGTGATGTTGATGGTGCCGAAGGCATGCTTAGAGCTTTGTATGGATGATCTTCATGGTGAGGAACGTAGGTTTTCTGCTTGGATCAGGAAACTTGATGTCTTTAATGGATATCCTCTTATGGTGGGTTACATAACTCTTAACCATCTCTATTATGTTCACTCTCCATATGTGCATACATTGATTCTTGTCTTTAAATTGATACCCTTCTCTATGATAGTTGTGTATGTGGAACTTGAGATCTATTATAATGATAATGGTCACATTTTATTACTGTATTTATCTTGTTTTCCTTGTGCAAGATGGTAACGGGTGTCTTGAGGTTGAAGATGACTAACCTGATATGGTGCCTTACCCGATATGGGGCTTTGCCCGATACAGAACCTTGCCCGATATTGTACCTTGCTCGATAGGCTATGACTGGGTTGATGGATTGTGAGCAATACCCCTCTCTCACTTTTTTGTTGAGAGGTGAGCTTAGTATCCCTTGATCCAAGCTGTACAGTAGTGAGTTCTTAGGCAATACCCCTCTCTCACTTAATTGTCTTGAGAGGTGAGCCCATGCTCTATATGATGGTTGGGCAACATGTTAGTTGGTCGATATACCCTCTTGGATACCTTGGGAGACATGAGTAGACATGCTTTGATGTTGAGTTTTGAGCAAAACCCCTCCTTCCTTGAGTTGTGAGGTGAGCTCTAGCTCTTGGCCGATATGATGATGGGCAATATGATAGTTGGCCGATATGAAGTCCTAACCTTAGCTTGGACAATATAGTGCTTTGGCCGATAGGATAACCCTAGCCCTAGTTGCCCGACACGGAATCTTGGGAAACATGGCATCTTGGGTGACATGGCATCTTGGGAGACATGGCATCTTGGGCGACATGGAGTCTTGGGTGATAGGGTTTCCCTAACTCTAGATTGACCGATAGGGGTGCTCTTGTTGTGATGATCTCTTGGGCATCATAATGTGTTGCCCAAGATAGTGATCCATGGATGATAAAGATGTGAGGTTGGGCATTATGGATGGTCCCTCTGGATATCATCAACCCTAACCCGATACAAGTGCATATGTGTATATGGCTTGGGCGACACCAGAGTTACGTGCATGGCTAATACCCCATAAGGAGATATGTTACCTTGGTCGATATGCCGTGCTCGATACATGCCTTCTCTTGGTTTGTTACCCGACATGAGTATGTGCTACACTTGATAGCTTGGATGATTCTAGCGTTGAAGGCTTGGCCGATACATGTGTTGAGGCTGGGCGGTATAAGATCTTGGACGATACAAGTTGAGGGTTGGACGATATGGTGTCATGAGTGACAAAAGGACTAGTGAGGCTTAGGTGAACCAAGTATGACATATGTTTGTACACCTATATCTTGTTGAAAGAATGAACCTAGATGACGCAAGGAGGAAGTTAATTCCTGGTAGGGATGACCTAGAAAGCAGGTTGGTGGTTTTGGTGCTATGAGGCCCTTGGCCAACACAATTGTGAGGCTGCCTAATCCAAGAGGAAGTTAGATGTGTTGGTTGAGCATGGAACCTGACATGCTTAAGATCTATGAGTTGTCTAATATCTGAGAAGGTGGTCTCTTAACAGCAATGACCTGAGGTATGTCTGGGCAATATGGCTCCTTGGAGGTGTTCTTGCACAATATGTCTAGAGGCATGGTGCATAGGGTTGTTGGTGCCTGATATCATTGGGTGAGGGTTGGTATCCTACCTGAAACCCCTTTAGTGAGGGTTCGGTGGTATTTACCCAGTTTTGGTAAGGGTAGACAATTATTCTAGTGAGGGTTGTGCCCTAACCCGATAACCCTAAAGGTTATCTTGAGCATTATATGATAGTATGTTATCTTGCTACCTTGAGCATGATGACAAGACATGACAAATATGTTATGAACATTAGTATGATGGTTACCTATGGTTGATGATAGGTGAACCTTTAATAATGTTTGATGGTAGATCATGGTTGTATGATCCTTAAATATGAATCCTTCAGGATGGTGTGCATGATGACATGAGATGTAGGGTATGGTGGATACCCATGGTATGGTAACAATAATGTGTATTGTTTAATATACCATCTAAGACATTATGCTCCATGTGTTCATAATAAAGGATGTTGTTCCAAACCTATAAACCTTAATTTTAATGTCATGATATGTTATTTAAAGATATCTATCTGGTAATCAAGTTATTTCTTTTGCCATACGTCCTAACCATGTAGGTATTATCGATTGCGCTCATAACCGGGTAAGAGCTATGATGGTTATATGATTATGTGCTTTATGTAGCACTTGGTATATGCGCAATGTCTGAGAAATGATGATGTGCCTCGGTGATGAGATAGCAAGTAACACCATATGATGAGAAAGGTCTGGTAACCTAATAAAGGCTAAAGTGCCGGATTGAGGTGTTATCCTCTAGTTGTGATATGAGGGATTGCTATCCCATGATGATGTATGATGATGAAGCCTTGAGAGGAAGTATCATTATGTGATGAACTGAGGGATTGATATCCCATGGAAATATGATGATTGTTGAGGGCATAGAGAATAGCAGTAGCAATGTGACACAAGATAATGGAATTTAATGTTTATGTTATATATATGGTTGTTTAATACAACTTGGTTGCCCAAACAATCCACTTAAAATGCATTAACTAAATACATATGAACTTTCATGTAGTTTTCCCTAGCCATAGATCCATCATCATCAGTAGCTGATGATGGTGAAATGGGTTCTCCTGCGGGTTAACCCAGAAGCGCATATTGTTGAATATGTGTGGTTTCTCCTAGATGAAAATAAGAGGATTTGAGTGCAACTGTGGTTGCAGACTCAGGATATCTGGAGCATGGTGAACAGGCACATAGCTCAGTGTGATAGAGCATGAATGTGTTCATGGCTCAGAGCATGATGATTAGGCCCGTGGCTTAAGGTATACTAGGGTCGAGACCTATACCAAGGCAAGCTAGAGATATGGGTAGCTTGCGGAGATGACCCTGTGGTTGAGGCCACTTAAGAATGAGACTGCGGTCATACTTTAGATATCATGCACTGACCACAAAGAGGTTGAGGTCGTGGAGTCCGACTCTTCCATTGACCTTGTATGGCACCGGCTTTGCATTTCGCAAATGAAGGCTGGATTTGAGCGGTACGACTCATTTCCTCATGGTATAATAATTCATAATCAATCTGTATAGTATCTTTACTTAGGGCAAATACAAAACATTGGTTGAGGCCTTGGATGATGTAAGTTTTGTCATATGCTTTTAAAAGGTCTTTTGTATAAGTTTTCATATACATGTTCTTCATATTCTTTCTTGTGTAAAGTTAGCTATTATCAGTTGGTTACATTGATCTATCTGCTCAGTTATCTGTGATAATAATAAAGTTGGTATAGGGTTATGTTTCTCACTGGGAATGTGTGTCTCACCCCGCTGGTTAATAACCTTTTTAGGTGGACGTGTCTGGCGAGATAAAGATCACGTGACTGAGAATGATATGCAGAGGTATCGTACCTAGTGGAATAGATAGTGTCTAGCAGTAGAGTCATATGTGTCGTCCCTGTACACTCAGGTCATCGGGAGAGTTTTCGATGTTTATCACATGATGATTGATGTATGGTTTTCGACTTATGCACCTTGATGTAATAAAACAACATGTGGAACAATTATTTCATGTAATGAGATGATGGGGAATTATGTTGTAGTACCTTGAAAATATGTTATGACAAGAAAGTGTTGGCTCAGATGTAACATGTCTCATCTTATGGTGCTTGTAGTAAATTAGTTTTAATTTCTCGTGGTTTTCAGTAATCCATTGGTTAGTATGTAATCGTGTTTTGTTCGAGATGGGATGTTTCACTTTTGCACCTAATATTTCATACACTATCAAAGTAATGACTATTGGTGTGAATACAATTATGAGTACTTTAACTGATAAACTTTGAGTGTTTGATGAAAATAAAAAAATAGTAACAAACACAAATAATATCCATAGCAAGTTAAATCGAGATTTTAAGTAATGTGTGTTGTAACTACCACTAAAATGGAACTAGGTAAAGTTTTTTAAGAGAGTCATTCTTTACAGTAACTATCATCTGTTAGGAAGACACATCTAAGACATAATGTTTTCTTAATTAATTTGAAATATATCTTATTTATAATCTGACGTGCAAAACACGTGTATAAACTAGTATTAGATAGTATTTGAGCATTTAATAGAATAAAACATTTCAAAAAGACTAGAATAACATCAATTTTAGGATATTAATGGAAGTACAAGTAAATCTAGGTTCTTGGAAGCATTTTTTGAAAGATTGTATCTTTTTAGTAGAAATAGTATAGAACATCATTATTTTTGGAAAATGTGCTATTTGATATGAATCCTGCAAGAAACTATAATTTTGGATAAATGAACCATTTGTAAAAGGTTGAGAAAGGGTGGAAAGTTACAAATCCTCCAGCTTCACCACTCACGGTGCTTCCTCCTCCCTGCCCCCTCCTGCACCACCTAGACCTGATAGGGCTTCTTTCTCTACATCCAATGAATGTCTCATGGGTTACATGATGGATCAAAGTTTCTATCATATGTAGGTTTAAGAACATCTTCACCATGACATTTTTTTACAACATATCATACATGAAATTATCCTTCCCTTCCACTTGTATACTATCCATCCTTTTCTACCACTAACTTGGCTACCTAGGAATACAATCACTCCTATACATCATGCCAATATCATAAGTCCATTGGACCTCACATTCTTCGTCGCATCCAATTCTGAGTCTGACTAGCCTGCTAGATCTTATTGTCAGCCCACACACTACTAGTCTTTCTAGTTTTGATGGGGTTTCTACTCTTAACATTCTATAAGAAATTACATTGATCACTACTGGAGAAATGACCTGCCACAAGCTCAACACTAGGTAGCTAGGCACTCTTTGTTTTACTTCTTCTGTGGATGTCAAGTTGGAGGAACAAGATGATTATGAAGATTAATATGATGGTATGGAGAAGGATGAGGATAACAATGTTAATGAGTCTAGCGGTGCACTTGCTTCCCTGAGAACTGAGCCAATTGGCGACAAGGATTGTGACCCATCTCATGAAGACCTAGATCTTGATGATCTGGATATTTAGTTCTTTGGTCTTAGAGTGTTGATGTACTTTAATTTTGTGATTGTATCATGTACTAAATTTTCCTTCATTTAAAAAATCTCCCACTATTTTTTCTCAGAGTAATAGCCATCACTATTAAATCAAAAAATTATAATGAGAAATTTTATAGTGGCCCAAGTTCCATATATCGTTAAGTCATGATTCAACATTGGTTGATCTCCACAACTGTATTACATAGGGCACCTATATCTGAGGCTACTACTTACTTTCTCTATCATTCATTGTTTTTTTCTTTTCATAATGGAGTGATTTCCATTGTTGGAATCATTATAGCATGCACCATTAACTCTTTTCTATGATAATGTTATGAGTTTTGATGTATGTACTCGTATATTTTTATTAAGCCTTAATATTATTAGTTCTCTCTCTGCCTATTATGTGTTTTTTGTTTATTTGTTGTGTTTTTAGTTGGGTAAGGCATAACATAGCTCTTCTATCCCTCTGTTTTTTGACAAAACCAAGGGGGAGAAACACCTTGGTTATATATTGTAATTGATATAGATGTTCATAGATTTTGACTAGGGAGAATTGAATGCAAATATTATATATATGTGTCAGTTCTATTTTTGGAGGAAAGAACCATAAGAATACATTTAGGGAGAGAAATTGCTATAATACATTTATGCATCACTTGAAATATGGAAGGGAAAGTGTTTCAAATTTCATTCATGCTTAATATGTTTAAGAATTGTTTGTCACCTTCAAAAGGGGGAGGATGTTGACCTAATAGTTATACATTCTCCATATTTTGATGATGACTTATCCATTCCATTCATCTGTATCTATTATGCCTATTTTATATTAGTTTTAAGTAATAGGTTCATGAAGAGGATGAAATTAGAAAACCCTAGTTTGTTCAAAATCAAGTTGAATTCAACATAAATGCAATATTTGAAGAATAGATAGTATCTCTATTAGAAACATGTTGTAAAAAATTGGATTGAATGTATGACTTGTAACTAAGCTTAATTGAAACTAGAGAACTTAAGCTGAATATTTAAACAATTTTTGGGCTTTTTCTATAAATATTCACAATGAGGCTTGTCGGCCAAGTTTCCTCAGAGGTAACACAGCGTACATTGAATCCAATCTTTTAGAAGAACCCATCAACATACATTGAATCCAGTCTTTTAGCAGACACCATCATCGACTAAGTTTGTCCTGGTAAAAACATGACCGACAACCTACAGTGCCGAAATCAAATATATACATCATCCGAATTTCTGATAACACCCAAAACTACACATATTATCTATGCATTTTATCTATAGTTTTGTGCCACTTTAGTCTTAATATGCCCAATAATGCTCATGTTTTATGCTTTCTATATCTTCATAGATAATTTCACTAAAGTAGCCTATAAAGTAGCTAATATGAACAGTGTTAGACTAGCTTGCACCGAACATAGATGAATAACCTCTTATCCATGCTCTCTCTGCTAAAATGTGGCCCAGTGAATTGTATTGTTTGACATATAACCTTATGATGAATACTTTGTCATCACTGTCTTATCCTTTACTCTGGGCCCAGTTTGTCTCTCATTACTTGCTTTCATTGCCTAATTCTCTTCATACATCCATGTTCAATCTAATTGATTTAATCTCTATTTTTATGGTATTTAATTCTTATGAACATGACATTTTTGGGCACAAGGGCCCAACTTTCTCGACCCATTTAGTCACTTTGTTGGCCCCTCTTCTTTGTTCAATACTACGGGTCTTCTTCACCCTAACCACAAGTATCCTTGTTGCTGAGACCGTGATCTTCTCAATGGATCGCGATCGTGATTTCACAACACCGCAATTTTTTCTCTCAAGTACCGTGGTCATGATTCTCCTCGCAACCTTAACTGCAGTCATGGTTCCTCTATACCGCAGTCGTGATTTCCCATAATCATGACCCGCTGGTCCGCCTACATTCATAGTCTCTCCGGTAGCGGTCAACATCGTCTCCACCCGAGGTGGCCCATGCAGCAACTCACCACAGCAACGACACATCAGCCTCCATCATCAAAGTCGGTCACCCCACCATCGTCACCTCCTTCAACCAGCAACTACACCGTGATTCCCTCTCTACCCACAGAGCCGCCACCGCGGCTGTTATACCATGACCTAGATCCCTCGACATCGTGACCTAGTGCTTCCATAGCAACTGCGATGGCAAGACTGCGCCCGTAGTTTTCCATGACCGCGGCCATGAAGCACACCATGCCCGAGGTCCGAGCTAGCCTCTCTACTTCCTCCCATCACCCTAGCACCTCCACACCCATGACAAAAACAACCACCTCCACCCTCTCATCTGACGAGCTTCAACCTCGAACACCCCCAACCCCGCAGGCATGGTTCCTCCGGACCATGACTGCATCAGTCTCTACCAAGTCACTGTCTCCCCATCTCCGACCTCAACCACCTGGACTCCCTCGTGTCACTGCACCATTTGCAACGATCAGTGATCGTCTACCCACTGCAACATAGAAGGCCCATGCTATCATCATGCCCTTATGGCCTACGCTCCTTCAAGAGCAATGCCAACCCCAAGCCACGATCATCCAGACCGTGATCGCGGTTTCTTGCTACCCTAAAACCGCAGTCACAGTTTCCAAAGACCGCGACCACCCACTGCATAGCTGCGACCACGGTAAACTACAACAAACCACGACCTCCCTTCTGTCCTTCCTAATCATGACCGAGCATAGAGGTCGTGCCCCCAGTCTGTACAACATGAGAACCACAACCTCAGGGCAAGAAGTCACGACTGAGGTCCAAACTGGGACCCCTCTCCAAGTCTATAAATAGACCCATACCCCCTCATTCTAAGGAGTACCAGTTCAGACATTGAGAGGCTACCGAATTTGAGCCAGAGCCCCGTGGCAGCATCCTAAGGTCTGAGAGGACCAAGGTGTTCGCTCTATGCAGCCCTCTACAGCTAGTTTCCATCCTTTCTCCACCTATCTGCCCATTTCTGCCCAGATCTGTGGTGGAAACCCAGATCTAGACCAACCACTATCATCTTCCACCTCCGTTCGTCCACCGAGCTTCTGTTTGGGGCAGATCTAGAGAGAGAGAGGACCGAGGAGTCCAGATATGGTCAAGGCGGAGGACTAAAAGACAATATCTAGCCTATACGGAGGCAAAGGAGCGAGAGCCACCTCTCCTCTACGAGATAAATATCTTCTTCTTCTCCTTTCTTTTGTTGTGTTCCTTGGTTTCTTGTACAATGATGTTTTCCATCTTTGTTCAGTGTCAACTATGCTTGTCCATGGCTAGTTGAGCATCTTCTTGGCTATGTAGCCCAATCTAGGCATGTATATGTACTTTTTCCTTAAGAAAGTAGATTCATTTCAGATCTAGTATGTTGCATGTTCTATTTTCTCTTTCCTAGTTATGATTACTTGTTTGGTTGATCTCCTACTCGCTTAAACTGCTATTTCTACCGATATCGAGAGATCCGTTGTAGGAATAGCTAAGAGATGATGGTTTGGATCTGAACCCGAGAGGAGGAAGATCTAAGGTACTTTGTTCCTAATATCTCCGGATGTCCTAAGACCCGAGAGGGAACTTAGCATATTCTGAGGTATTGATATGTCATCCTCGAGAGAGGCTCGATGACATATCGTTGACGGTTTTAGTCACGCATCGTGAGAGCGAGTGGGACGACCCATAGGACAGATGCCACTGTGCATACTAGATGTTTGCTTGGGTGTTCGAGGGTTGTCTATGCCCAAAAATAGGTGCATAGACTATCCCATTCGTGGTTACATAGCCAAGAACTCTCTTTCTCTAATTAGTAGAACCACGAGCTCTATTTTGTTTTCTTTTCTTTTCTTTGTTTTGTTTTAATATGTGACAACCCGCTAGACTAGTTCTTGCATATACTTTTATCGACTATCACTTTTGGCTTATCTGACTAAGGAACAAGATATGTGGCATCCTAAACGTCACCACGTCCTTTTGTTTGACCCCGTATATCTACTTTGACCCCGTAATAAAAGTTATGGGGGCCTAGAATGTTTCAAGTTATAAATTTAAAAGCTTGATTCCTTCCTTTGTTCTGCGTTTGTTTCCAGACACAAGAAAAAGGTTGATCAACTTTTTGGTGCCTTTGTTGGGGATGTGATTTTTCCACATTTACACAGCTAGCAAGATTTTGTTCTGTCACTATGAGCCTATATATATATGCATAGTTTTTCTTTTGTTTTAAACATACTTGTTCATATATAGTGAATATCTTTTCTTTTCTTATACCTTTTTCAGCCATGGATCTTGCTTCGGCTAGACAAGTCATTTTGTCCACCTATCCTCCCGAGTTTTTCTACAGTTCCAGCTACTGACAAATAATTGAAGGTCGTGTTCTATATCTAGTCAAGTTATACTTACCTTCACCGTCGTCATATGTCGAGATTCCAATAGCGGAGTCCGCCAGTTAGCCCTCAACTCCTATGATATCATGGGATCAAGAACTAATTAAGGCAGTGGAGTTGGCTAGGGAAAGTATTCACACACTCACCTCCATAACCCCTCATCTCCAAGAAGATTTCGATCCAATGCAACAGTTACTTGAAGAGCAGGATCGTCATCTCAAAGTAGCCACCAAGACTGCAGACCGCAGTTGTAGTTTGCTTCAAACTGTTGAACAAGGATTCATCCTAAAGCATCAGTTTGATACAGCGGATTCCCCTTATATGTGCATGGCAGAATCAGCGGGTCCCGAAATAATTGCTGCTCAAGTACAACAACTTCATGATAAAGATGTTGAACAAGGAAGGAGGATCCAAGAACTCATCAATTTAGTTACAATTCAATTACAACCACCATCACAAGACAATGAAGACGTTAGTTATCAAGACCATTCCATTGGGTCTGAATTGGACTATGCATCACCATCCTATTCATACCATCAACTGGATTCACCGAGATTTTTCTTTGAAGACCAACCCACTTGGGGAAGCCCTTCATGCTATCCAGATAACCCAGTTGAAGAACCAACATAAGATATGAGTAATTGACATGAATGGTTTGATGATGACGATGACAAAGACTCTTATCCTCGTAATGATAGCCATACAACCTTGCATCCAGAGGGTTGGTTTGAGGAAATCGAGTCTGACATTGACCCAGACGAGGGTGATATCTCTCATATTGAGACATGTGACTTAGCTTCGAGCAATGCGCTGATCATGGTTTGGAACAATTTTTTGAATGACGATGACGACAGCTGCTCGACATGGAGTAGTGAGTATATTGGCGATGACGAGTTGGAAAAGCACAAGCCACCATTTACACCCTTACCTTTACAAGGTAGGGTGGACGTCAAGGGGGCAGGATGGACGATTCACTACAACATGGCTGCTGAGCATAAAGATACCCCTGACTCCATGCCAGGTGATAAGCTTGGGGTGGTACAAACTGATTCTTTGGGGAGTACTTCTTGTTCAGAGGATAATTGGATGACTCAGACTATATATAGTAGCTTATCTGAGCATCCAACCTCAAGTTCAAAGATGGAGGGAGGAGAAATGGATCCTACCCAACTCATTCAACCTCTCTCATCCATCTCATCTT
Source organism: Alisma plantago-aquatica (assembly GCA_963693085.1). NCBI lineage: Eukaryota > Viridiplantae > Streptophyta > Magnoliopsida > Alismatales > Alismataceae > Alisma > Alisma plantago-aquatica. The sequence goes on along the minus strand of OY856410.1, from coordinate 1,313,047,263 downwards.
ATGTCGACATCCTAGGGCCTTCCTCTTCATATCTTGGAAAGTATCTTGAAAATGATTGGCCAAGGAATACATCCCAGTGCAGTTCAAGTCAATTCCAGCACAGTGATGACTTCACCGAGTCGCCAGATTTAACTTTTCTACTTCAAACTCGACAGGGCCCACATCTCTGCCTATTCTACTCTTATTATGTGGCAGAACCCTTTGGTAAGATACAAGTGACACTGGTCCAAAAACTTAGGATTTGGGACCCCAGTATCATGATCGTGGGCCATCCACCCCCTTTTCTCTTACCCACCCTCCCGCCCTTTTTTATTACAATAAATTTTGTTTTTCATAACCTTGCTTAGATAGTTTTCTTTCCTCTAACTGCTTTAATTTTCCTTGCTTACATGCATCATTTTAGGATGTTAATAATTTTCCCACCCTATCTTACATGCATTCCTACCTCACTATTTCCAGTTTAAGTCTTGCTCGAGGATGAGCAAAATTTTAAGCTTGGGGTGGTAGGCTTCGCCCTTCTTTCTCTTCACCTTCTTGCATGCATGTCTATTTCATGCATTTAATTTTAAGATTTTCAAAATTTTCAGCTTTTTAGCATTGCAATTATGGCTATATGGTGAGAATCTAATAGATTAATGCTTGACTGTATGCCTAAATGCCTAATTTTCATCTTAAAAATTGCTTGACCTTTTGCTTGACTTGCTCTATGACTCTTTCCTTTTGTTTGGAAATAAATCTAAGGTTATGCCCCTTTTTCATAGCTTAAAGCTAAATTCCCTTAATCTATGTTGTGAACGAAAAATCCATGGTAAAGGACCATTGGAATGAGCTAAAACATGATTAAAGACTCCTAGTTGTGAATTCACAAGCTTGCCTCTATTCTAAGGATTCTTGAATCATAATTGCAACTTTTCACATAGGTGTCAAGCGGACCATGATGAGTTTTGAGCTATAATCAAGGTGAAATGTTTTCTTTGATGGAATACATGTCTTCTCATATTAGATTGAGTCAAAAAGATGAAAAAAATATAAAAATGTGCTAAATAGGCTTGGCCGCCCACAAAAATCCCAAAAATATGTATATACTTCTCACCCAAGCCTACAGATTAGAATACAGAGAATAAAAGCCTGAGTGTGAATAAATGAGCATTTGTTTCCTCTTTTAGGAGTGTTGAGGATGGGGCCCAGCTGGTGTATGACTGCGATCATGAATGCGGGTAAGTCATTCTTGGTAGTATCATTCCAAAAGCTCATTAGAGAGTCATTAGGAACCCCTAGGAGACCTATGAGATCATCTCAGTGGCAGGGTTGGTTTGAGCGCAGTACAAGGAGTTCGTCTCACTACTCTGGGCCAACTGGATATGTCTGTAGGAACTATTGCTCGTTACATGGACCAACCTGACATAGATCAGGATCCTCAGAAGTCACTAGAGTCTTTTGCTTTATTTCTTAGGACATAAATAAGTGAGAGTCCCATTGTTTCCGGATTGGTATACATGGATTCATGGTGATAGCTCATTTCTCATCACCCACATGATCACCTATGTGTCAATTCTTTCATGTTTAATAATTATGATTCAAACCCTCATGAGTATCGACGGGTTGTAGTGAATTCTCTTAATCTTGTCTGGACACTTTTTGATCCTGCTTTGGCAGGATTGTGCATGATTGGTGGGGGTTTGTTCTGAAACGACATGGATTGGGAGAATTGATGTTTTAAACTATTTTTCTTAACCTTAGCATCTGTTGCCAAGCTTAATTTGGATGTTATCTTTTTGTTCTTTGAGCACAATCTTGCTTAAGAAAAAGTAAGTTTTAAGCTTGGGTTAGTTGATAACACCCAAATCTACACATATTATCTACACATTTTATCTATAGTTTTATGCCAGTTTAGTCTTAATATGCCCAATAATGCTCATGTTTTATGCTTTCTATCTCTTCATAGATAATGTAGCAAAAGTAGCTAATATGTCCAGTGTTTGACTAGCTTGCAACAAACATAGATGAACAACCTCTTATCCATGTTTTCTCTACTAAACTGAGGCCCAGTGAATTGTATTGTTTGATATATAACCTTATGATGAATGCTTTGTCATCACTATCTTATTCTTTATTCTGGGCCCAGTTTGGCCCTCCATACTTGCTTTCATTGCCTAATTCTCTTCATACATCCATGTTCAATCTAATGGATTTAATCTCTATTTTTATGGGATTTTATTCTTATGAACAGGACAGATTTGGGCACAAGGGCCCAACTTTCTCGGCCCACTTAGTCACTTTGCTGGCCCCTCTTCTTTGTTTAAGACTACGGGTCTTCTTCACCCTAACCGTGGGTATCCCTGCTGCTGAGAGTGCAATCTTCTCCATGGATCATGATCGCGATTTCACAACACCATGATCTCCCCTCTCAAGTACCGCGGTCACGATTCTCCTAGAAACCTTAACCGTGGTCGCTATTCCTCTATACCGCGGTCGTAGTTTCCCATAATTGTGACCCGCTGCTCTTCCTACGTTCATAGTCCTCTCCGGCAGCGGTCACTTTCGTCTCCACCCACGGTGGCCTATGCAACCTCTTGCCACAATAACGGCGACATCAACCTCCATCATCAACGTCGGTCGCCCCACCATCGCCACCTCCTTCAACCAGCATCTATAGCGCGATTCCCTCTCTACCCACAGAGCCGCGACCGCATGCAGTTACACCGTGACCTGGATCCCTCGACACCATGACCTAGTGCTGCCGTAGCAACTGCGATGGAAAGACCGCACCCACAGTTTTCCTTGACCGCGGTCATGAAGCGCACCACGCCCAATGTCCCGAGCTAGCCTCTCTGCTTCCTCCCGTCGCCCTAGCACCTCCGCACCCATGACAGCAGAAACCACCTCCACCCTCTCATCTCACGATCTTCAATCTCGACCACCCCCAACCCCGTGGGCACAGTTCCTCCTGACCGCGACTGCTTCAGTCTCTACCAAGTCGTGGTCTCACCATCTCCAACCTCGACTACCTGTACTCCCTCGCGACACTACACCATCTGCAACGATCAGTGATTGGCTACCCACTGCAACACGGAAGGCTCATGCTACCATCGCACCCTTGCGGCCTACGCTCCTTCATGACCAATGCCAACCCCAAGCCATGATCATCCAGACCACGATCGCAGTTTCTTTCTGCCCTAAAACCGTGGTCGCAGTTTCCAAAGACCGTGACCACCCACTGCATAGCCGCAACTGCGGCAACCCGCAACAAACTGCGACCTCCCTTCTATCCTTCCGAATCGTGACTGAGCATAGAGGTTGCGCCCGCGGTTTGTACATCATGAGAACCGCGACCCCAGGGCTAGAAGTCACGACCGAGGTCCAAACAGGGAACCCCTCTCCAAGTCTATAAATAGACCCATAACCCCTCATTCTAAGGGGGACCATTTCAGAAATCGAGAGGCTGTCGGATTAGAGCCAGAGCCCCGTGAGAGCATCATAAGGTACAAGAGGACCAAGGAGTTCGCTCTACACTGCCCTCTATAGCCAGCTTCCATCCTTTCTCTATCCATCTGCCCATTTCTGCCCAGATTTATGGTGGAAACCCTGATCTAGACCAACCACTGTCGTCTTCCACCTACCTTCATCCACCGAGCTACTATTTGGGGTAGATCAAGAGAGATAGAGAGAGGACCAAGGAGTCCAGATCTGATCAAGGGAGAGGACCAAAAGACGAGTTCTAGCCTATACGGAGGCAAAGGAGCGTGAGCCACCTCTCCTCTACAGGATAAATCTCTTCTTCTTCTCCTTTCTTCTGTTGTGTTCCTTGGTTTCTTGTACAATGATGTTTTTCCATCTTTGTTCAGTGCCAACTATGTTATCCATGGCTATTTGAGCTTCTTCTTGGCTACGTAGCCCTATCTGGGCACATATATATACTTTTGCCTTAAGCAAGTAGATTTCAGATCTAGTATGTTGCATGCTCTATTTTCTCTTTCCATGTTATGATTGCTTGTTTGGTTGTTCTCTTACTCGCTTGAACTGCTATTTCTTCCTGTATTAAGAGATCTGTTTTAGGAATAGCTAAGAGACAATATTTTGAATCTGAACTAGAGAGGAGAAAAATCCAAGGTACTTTGTTCCTAATATCTCCGGATGTCCTAGGACCCGAGAGGGAACTTAGTATATTTTGAGGTATTGATATGTCATCCTCAAGAGAGGCTCGACGACATATTGTTGATGGTTTTAGTCACGCATCGCGAGAGCGAGTGGGACGGCCCACGTGACAGATGCCACTGTAAATACTAGATGCTTGCTTGGGTGTTCGAGGGTTGCTTATGCCTGAGAACGAGTGCATAGACTGTCCCGTTTGTGGTTACATAGCCAGGAACTCTTTTTCTCTAATTAGTAGAACCACAAGCTCTGTTTTGGTTTCTTTTGTTTTTTTTTCTTTGTTTTATTTTAATTCGTGACAACCCGCTAGACTAGTTCTATCATATACTTTTATCGACTATCACTTATGGCTTATCTGACTAAGGAACGAGATTTGTGGCATCCTAAACGTCACCACATCCCTGTGTTTGACCCCGTATATCTACTTTGAACCCGTAATAAAAGTCGCGGGGGCCTAGAAGGTTTTGGGTTATAAATTTAAAAGGTTGATTCCTTCCTTTGTCCCGCGTTCGTATCTGGACACAATAAAAAGAATGATTAGTTTCCTATCAAGTCAAACTTGACCAACAACTACATTTGTCCTTGGTAGTTAGTTTTGTTTGTTGAGTTTCCCAATTGGTAACTCAGTCGACAAAAATATATAGTTAAGTGTAGAAAAGTGATTGTACATGTTTAGAGTCTTTCAAACTTAAAAAATAGATCCATTGCAATCCCCAAAAATAGCTAGAATTCAGTCTACGTGCCTCTACTAGCTAGTAGGAGACTTAACTTTTAATAGAAGCCCTTGGACTTCATTATAATTTTCCTTTTGTGCTCCCTTGATATAGTTGAATGGTTTGTATCCAATAGCCACTATTCTCCCTCAAGCTTGATTACCTCTCTATATCTGATCTAAGTGAGTTTGGATCATTGTAGCATAGCTTCTCTTTTATAAACTTGTTAAATCTCTCCACTCTCCATTCCAATATCCTCTTCAACAACTTGGTAATCTAAAGGTGACTTCTTTTAAGAAGGGAGTGGTGACATCAATGTTGAATATCTTCTACAAGAATAGGTAAAACCTTTGTGAAGGTTGAAGATTCTTGGTAGGTAGATAGGTAAGTTCTTGTGTTTGTTATTGGCTCCTTGATCCAAAAAGGAAGACTAGTTTAGTCTTTGTTCTTGAAAAGGGTGTTCATTCAATGTAAACTTCTTGTGATATATAAAGATTGTGATAAGGTTAGAAAGCCTAGAGATTAACCCCTCTAGGTAGTGGATGTACATCTCCTACTTTGGAGGTCAAAACCACTATACAACTTAGCCTTCTTTTGTGTTTAATCAATATTTCTCATCCTTGCTTTTACTGTTAGCAATATCTTTTTATCAAATCTCTTGGAGGTGTAATGAATCTTGTTTAAGTGTTTTAGCTATATGCACCCCCTTTAGAGACCTTAAATCCAACAGTCTCTATGTTCATGTAAATGTTATTTTTTGTTTGTTATCTACAATACACTTAAACTCATAACATGTAGGAACAATTAGATATCATCAACAAATTGGTAGGTCCTTCTTAGTAGGAAGTTTCTCATATTTCAAGTAAAGGCTGACTAGAAGTACCAAAGTTTCGTGCAGTCGAAGATTTTGAAAATTAAGGGAAAAGAAAACAACTAGCTTTCATCCTTCTAGTATGATGTGCTATATAGAAACGAACACATAAATCAATTTAGTTATTTTTATTTTGTAGTATATGTTTTTTTTGCACATAATGAATTAAAACTATGATTTATGCACTTATATTACTATCGAATTCAAATAAAAAGATGTTCTTAGCAAATGCACTCTGCTAGTGATAATAAGTATGTATGTTTGCTCACCAGGGTGCATATCTTATTTTATTGGACTTAGGTTGGACTTGACTAGATGATTTTAATAGGAATAAGAACCTATAGGCAAAAAGATGACATATATACATATGATGATTTATTGACATGGAATTGTGAATCATTAATCAAGAATTTCATATGATGCAACTCATAATTGTTAATTACCATAATAGTTAAGTTGTTATTATAAAAAAATAAAGTGGATCATAACAATAGAGTCACTCTTAGTGACTCACTTATAATGGTGCCAAAAAGACTTTACTGTGACCATGCAAGACGAATGGTTGTACTACCTTGCTCCCACAACACTTCCTCCATGGAAAACAACTCAGCCCCAACATCTCCAAATTGGTTTTTTGACCAACATGGGCATTCTACCAAACTTCTACCACGACAATATTGTCAAACATAGATGTGCTACCTAGTCCTCAAAACCCAACATTTCATTGGCCGTCAGACCATTCCACCACTATCTTTCTCTCTTAACACAACCATTCACACCAACATCCCCCATAGCCATTCTTCCCCAAATGTTCATGCTACCTAAAAACCCTATTGCATCCCACATATCATTTTACATAAATGCCCCAATTAACCCAATGTTTCCTAACCCATATATAAGCATTGGTGGATGCTAGAAATAGATGGTTAGAACTTCCAAGAATTCACTCACCACATACATATTCTCACTTACCTTCATTTCATATCCACCTTCCCCGCCTCAATGCCCTAGTTTTCTATGGTTTCTTCCATTTCCCTTCACCTTTTCATTCTTTTAACCAATCAAGGAATGAGGTTCTCTTCCATCTACAATAGGAGGTTCTTCTTTCTACTTTTCTTGTTCTATGATTCATTAACCGCTTCTATTGGGTTGTTTGGGTTGTAAAATGTGACTCCAATACCATGCAGGGTAAAAATAACTTGTAAACATTATGATTCTATTATTTGACGGTTACATGCTACCTCTCTTCTGTCCCAAAAATTACTCTGTGATTAATTCTTGATAATACATAGGGAGTAGGGGAAATAAGTGATATGTGGCTAATTTGGGATTTTTCTCCTAGGTCAAACTATTGGTTCCCTAACTAGTTATCCCTCTTAATATGTATCTATCTACTCTCCAAACCCTACATCATAGATATATGGATCTGGTTTGGAGACTCTTAATGAAAATAACTTCAAGATGCATAAAGACAATATGGGTGGTGATATGAGGTGCAAAACTCTCATTTCCATGCTCCATTTCTTTGGATCTCAATTTGACTAAGATATTTAACCCTAGAAACCTATAATTTTTAGTTAATTATTTAAATCCACCTAAAACCTAGTCAATTTACCCTCCAAAGGTTGTACAAGGGGTGTTAGGGACCAATTTTCCTATAGAAACAACATTCCATCCATGGCAAACTAGTATTTTAGGGAAATTCACCTTCACTTGTTTATTTGGTTTTATAACATTGACAAATGATTAATGTTTGTGTGTCATTAACCTCCATCCTAGCTATTGTCACATTACTCCAAACAAGGCACACTTCCTATTAATTTCTAAAATTCTAATATCTTACCTTCCTTAGAAAGTGTTAAAGTAGTTAGCTCCTCTAACTATTTTCATAGTTAATGTTTGTTCATGATAGCTAGTCCTTGATAAAATAGTTAGTGTTTTCCTCTATAGACTTGTATTACCTTTAAGTGGTCAATTTCCAGTGTAACTCTCTAGTTTCTCTCTTTGCTTGATTACATGTCTTGTGATTTCTCTTTCCTAGTATCGATAGTTGTTCATTAGTTTGCTAGTTAGGATTGCTCTTGATAGTGTATGCTTAGTGTTAACACTTCTTGCTTGCTCCAACATAATTGCTTAATTTCATTCTTACATACTATCAACTACTAGGTTCAAAACAGTTTCATTTGTTTCATCCTTTTAATTTCTTTCCCATGCTAGTTTAATTCCCAAACCAAGATCAATTCCTTAAATCACGTTTCTTCACATTATCAACCTAGTTCCTTACAAACTTAACCCTAGCACCCCCATCCCTTTCTTAGATTATACCCTGACTTGCTATCTTTATACTATTATCAAACCTATATGATTCCAAATTCTATAAGAGTTTGTCAAAATTGTAGGTATTTTGGAAAGAGGGGGCAACAAAATAATAAATAATATTATTCCCTTTATACCCTAGTAGTCAGATCTACCGTATCTATAAAATGTAGGTAACCAAAACAAATAAGAAGTGATAAAGGTTATACCTTTATCCTCCCTAGTTTCCCAACAACAAGACACATCATTTATCAGTAAAGAACTAGATCTCTCAGATCTAGATCTGATTTGGTCTTTATGAAATCTAAATGGAACAATAATAGATCTGGATTGGCCATCAATTTGCTACACAGTTTATCATTCACATGAATCTTGTTGTAATATTTTGGAAGAGCTTCAAAAGGACTATGTAGATCTCCTTTGGCCTCTACTTCATCCATTCATATGAGGGAGAATGTGGTGCCCAACCTTGGCCACCAAGATGAAAAGGAACACAAGTTCTCAACATGCTAGTCATCCAAGAACTCCCTTTCTTCATCTGTCATGGACATCCATCATTTGGGTTTCTTCCACTCTCCAAGATAGAAGTTTTATGAAAAAAATGTTTCACAATTTGTCTCAAAAGATCTATGTAACCCTTTGGCACATGCCCCCTTAATATACAAGAGTCATGATCTTGGAAATCCTAAATATAATCCCTTTCCTAATTGAAATTTTAAAAATAGTACAATATTGAATACTCATGCTGGAATTCTAAGTTTCCAATCAAGTTCTTGATGGGACTCAAAAAGAACTTCAATCCGCAATAAGGCTAGTTGATCATCTAATCAGGTTTGTTCACATCTGAATCTTAATTACTTTCCAATTTGACATTTTCTTTATTGAGTTTCAATTTGCAATCCATCGCCCAATCGGATAACGGATTCAATCAAGTGAAAAACTCAATTTATCCATTAATAATGAATTGATTCATTGATCAAACCAATCCAATCTGATGATCAGACTCTTTTATCTCTTGATTAGATAATAACTATTCTAATCATTTATTGAATTGCAAACATCAATTCCCTTATGCATACTTTTGCATGTGCCCCAATAGGTTCCTAATGATGTTGGTAGTGATTCAAAAACACAAGAAAAGTTCAGTATTTAGCCACACATCATTTCCATCCATGCAATAGGAATGAGTTGGTGAACAACTACAATATGTAAGTGATCAATGATTCCATACCATAAAATATCATTGTTCCATTTATCAATATTGGAAGTAAGGCATGGAATGAAATGCATTCAATATTTGTTCCTTGAACTAAAGCGGATTATTTGAGATATTAGTGGCATAATATCATATACTGACTCGGGAGTAAGGATCACAATCAATGATGTTACATTGAGATATGACTCTGACATGTCACTACCTGACTTCCATGTGTGAATCTAATGGATGGTCTATCCAATACAACTTTTTTCTAAAATGTGCCCATGCATCTAATTTGATATCCAGTATTACGATTATAGATACATAGTTATCACTCACCGTACATGTTATTATTGTGTATTGTTATTGTCCTATACTATCCATAATGATTATCAACTTGGAACATAAAAATGATGAGACTCTTATTATACATATGATCTCATGTTGGAAGCCTAAACCCAATCCGTATGTCATCTAATTAAAAAATTCTTAGGATACCATTAATTTTTATCATTTTGGTTGAATTGCCTTTTACTAACAATCAAATATAGTACAACGTATCCCTATTACAATCATCTCATTATGGCTCTCAGGGCATACAAGAAACACAAATCTAGTTTTATAAATATTTAAAGATGGAGGTTTTGCCTATGGATCATCTAGCCATGTCAATTAGCTAAGGGTCATGTGGATGCATCATTGTTGTGTGTCGTCTATGTGCAAGTAATATGATCTCTTTCATAGGTTTTAATTATATCAATAATGGAACAACTATGATACTCTTAAGCATACCTAAGTGTTGTTGTCTATATTGAACGTCTCACTTTATTAATAGTGCAATCTAGTTCGAGTTTTCCAACTCTTTTTTATTACTTATCCTACTCTATTTATTCCTACTTCTCTTATTTGTTTCTTAAGCATGACATCAAAACCTATTAACTAAATTGCAATTTCTTACTTTTGTTTTTTATGACAAAAAAAATTTCCAAAATTCTTATAGAAATCATTGTTTGACGTTAGTCAATATGACTGTCAATTGTTTTTTGTGACATTGGAATGAATGCAAAGTGTGTAAACTTGTTAAATTGGTTTATGTCTTATAACAATCCCCTAAGAAACTACATGAAAAGTTTGATTCTATTCTATCATTTTTTGGATTCATTTTAAATTATTTTGTACCAAAAAAATCATTATTGATATATGCATCATATTATGTTGATGTGTAGACAATATCTTGATTTTTGGTTCTAATATGAAAGTAGTAAATGAGAAAATAATGTTCTCATGTAGCATGTTTCAAATGAAAGATATGTGTGTCTTTTAGTGATTAGAATCATGAAATCTATTAATGGTATTAAAATCTCTAAGACTTACTATGTTAAAGATGTTATAATGGTTTGAATACACATGACGCAAACCTTCTAAAACTCCATATGATTCATCTGCACCCTTGTTCAAGAATGTTATTAGTATTCATATACTTAAAAATGATAGTCTTACATTATCGATGGTTTGAGGCATCTTATGAACTACACACAACCATACCTTGCATTTTTTGTGATCAAATTAAGTAGATACACTAGTTGATTTGGGATACTTTGACATATTGTTGACGTATATTAAGGGAACTAGGTCCCATGTGCTGCAACATAAAATGTGTCTTCTATAGTTGAAGGATATGGTCATGCAAGCTAGATTTCCATGAACTTGGGGAGTAACAGTATCTAAGTTTATGTATTCTTATTGGGGGGGAGGTGTTGTTTCCTTAAGATTAAAGAATTATAACCTATTGTCTTGATCCACCTATGAGGATGAGTTGTATCCTTAAGATGAAAGAAGATTGGAACTTGAATAGCTACATGGAGTTATCTCTAGTTTACTTATGGTAAAAAAGCCATTTTCTACAATATTTGTTCAATGTGATAGAACAAAAACTGTCGCCAACATAAGGAGTTCCTAGTATAACAAAAAAATAGTGTAGACACATCCAACTCGAACTCATATTTCTATGCAACCTAGTGTCTAGTGGGGTTGTGGTTGTAGAGTACATAGATAAAAAATAAAATATGGTCGATCCGTGGATAAAGGGTCATCCCATTGTCTTGGTTGAGATATATAGGTAAGGGTGGAACTAAAACCCCTCATTATTTGTAGAAAGTAGCAATCCATCCCAAAAGAATATAAAATTCAATAATATTCTTATTTGCAAACTCCTAATAACATATTTTCTTTAGATGTAGCAAGAGGTGCAACTTCACGTGTGGTGTTCCAATATGTTTACATGGAGAAAGAATTAATTATCAAACTTGCTAATATTATGAGAAGATCAATGTTTAATAGTGAGAGAAATAGTATAAATTTTGGATGATAATTTTCAGCTCTTCACATTGTTTGAATCCTTCTTTCAGGTAAATAGAGTACTATTGACTAAATGTATTAGTAAAAGACTACAACTGAGATACAATTGTGTTTTCAGCCTGAAATATGTAATTATGAATTTAGTGAAGCAAGTGGATACAAATGAGGTCTTGTACTCAAACCATGTGTTATAACAATATGTATGGTTATTTTTCTAAATGGCCCGTGTGTCACATTTTATTTTTCTCTAATTGAATTGATTCCAGTGTGATGGTTGTTGAAATGTGGGAAATTAGAGAGAAAGGGGTGTAAGACCCTCCACTCACACTCTATCATACTTTATAGACACCTAGTTTCCCCACTAAGGGTAGTTAATATCTAACCCTTAGGTGAATATATCATTAAGGTCGTTACTTTGTAACCCTTGGGTGAAGAAATTCATACATCAGTTACTTGATGCCTTTAGTTTTCATGCATATTTGGTAATCTTTTAATATAATAAAATGTGATTAAAAGTAGTAAATTAAATCATTTTCAACCTTATCACGAATCACTCTATTTTAAACTAAGTTCTCTTGTAAATTGTAGAAAATGAACTACAAAAGCATGAAGCTCATTAGTAAGACATCAACCTAAAAATTAATCAAGAGAAATATCGATCTATAAAACCGATTAAGAATCTGAATCAAGAGAAGATTAATGTACCCATCAAGTCACTCAACTGATAGAAGACGGTTGATCTATGAAATTGATGAGCAATCGCTGGTCAATAAGCCATTAGTCTAGGTTCTCGATAGGGACACCATTGAGTTGAACACCGACATGATCCCGTGGGCCTTATAAGTCTTGGTCGATGATCTTCAAGATAACACACATCAATCTAAGACCAACTAATACATTGTCAATATCTACGTTGATGACTTTTCAACAAGAAAGATCAATGAGACCATCTACCTTCAAAGCCAATTTCAAGGACTGCAAGGGTCAATACTACATAGACCAATCATGGGTTGAAAAATGGGTGAGTCCACCCTATAAGTAGACCCCAAAGGCATCAGCTATAGGTATCTTATCATCTTTGAGCAAGCTAGAGGGTTGTCACTGAGACAAAAACCAAGTCTAGAATGGTTGATAAAGTTAGATCTATTGATCTAGTGAGGCCTATCGACCTCTAGACTTTCCATCGATCATTCCCTTGATTATGGTCGACAAACCTACCTTGATCAAGATCCACCAAAAAAAGAAGTGAAGGCAATCAACCTCTCTGGGTCAATTGGGATATCTATTGACCCCTCTCCTCGATCACACCCCCACCAGATCTAGATGACTGGTGGGTATAAGGACCTATGGACCTGATCTATTCTTGTATCAACTTCTTCCCCAATTTCACTTGTAGTTTCATAATGTTTTTCTGAGAACTATGACTTTTTGGAGTTCTAATTCATTTTCTTCTTGTACCATGACTTGCATAACTTAGGTTTGGAGTGGCTGTCATGCCCTACCAACCATGTATCTTTTCCTTCTTTTGTTTAAATACATATGTTCTTATGGTTTTGTTTCTATACTGAAAAATGAATGCATTATTTGTTTGACTAGTTAGCTTCTTGTAGTATTAGATCTGAATTAATTCGAGAGAACTAGTTCAATGACATATACAGTATGAATTACTAACAAGACATGGGAGTATATAGTTAATATAATAAAAGTCATACAATTATTCTTTATCCTTGATTATTATATCTAGAGAAAGATACATTTGGATATAAATCTATTTAGACCTTGAGAGATGAAATAATACATTTTTTATGACTTCTTATAAAACATATTCGTAATATATATAAATTTTTGCATGGTTGAGGATGGTTTGATTGGTGGCACCCAGTCCAAGTCCCTTTTTATCATCTCTCGCAATTAAGTTCATTTGGTTTAATATTTCAAACTTTAGATTTATTATTTTCAATAAGATTAAATCATTCCTTAACTATAATACCAAAGTAACTCCTTTTATTTGACGAAACTACGTTAAGTTTTTTTTTCCTTAGTTTGTTGTTTCCCATATCCTTATGTTTGACTCCATTTTATCACAATAGACTTTGTATTGAGTTGGAGACATCTCTTGAAGTCTGTATAAATTTAAAGCTATATTTCTTTATCTATGATATTTCCTTTATACTTTTGACCCACATTTAAGACTGATCAACTTTGGGCTCCATTGTTGGGGATAAGGTACCAAAAAAACACTAGGAACCCAAAGTCTACTTATAACCAGGTTGTATTCTTAATTTAAGGAATTGACTTAATTACACCCTTTATATTTTCATTGCATCTACCATTTTTCATTATTTACATTTCCAATCATAAACTCATATCCATTCTTTTCCTATCTTTTATGTAGTTGATAATCCTTTTTCTTTAAATCCTAGACATGTTTTGTGAATTTCCACAAATTGAGCAATTTTTTGACGATCCAATGTCTTATCAACTAGTTGCATGACACACATTAATGAATGGCCCATCTCTTTGATATTTGCAACAACTCGAGCCCATGATAACCTGTAATGTATAGTACTAACTTGCATATCGGTCCCTTACATCAAATTAAAGTATGCCTTACTTAATATCCTCTAGTACAAGACTTCCTCTTGAAGTTCTCTCAATGAAAAAGCTTACCATCATATTGATACCTTGAAGATATATAGGATCCCATAAGAAGTTTTCTGTCTTAAGGGTTTTTGTTTTTATCTAAAAGGCAAGTCTCTATCTTGGTACATAACATAAAATGAATTACATGTTTGCATCAACTAGTTCAGGCTTTTGTTAATAAATTCTTCCCCATCGAGAAAACCATTTGATGCAAACACAAAATCATTGGTTTCACATAAAAGACTAACACAAATTTATATGAAAATGGGAGAGATCAAGAATATCTAACAGGTTACCCCCATCACAACTTCATGGATAGTTATTTGGTGACCACTTTCTATAATTAATTAACTTCAACCAAATGAACATACCTTAACACAACAACAGGGAGAGACTACATGGTCCATAATGTTGAGTGTTCTAAGGAAATCATTTGCAATACAATCCAGTTCTAGCTATGATAGGGGATCAACGAAATCTACATTTGTTGTGGCCACTGTGATCAGTTTTAATCGTGCATCTAAAAAGAGGTAGATTCTGAAGGATCAAACTTTAAAATTATAACCTGAAACCTTCAAAGACCACACAACTCAATAATGGGTCGAAGAAGGTATATAGAGTTGAACATGGGGACGTGGGGAAATTTTGGATGCTTAAGATGTTGTTCTTATGTCAGTTAAGGAAAACAAGTCATTGATATATGCAAAGAACTAGATGGAGTCTAGAAAAATGACATGAAATAAAACAAAGTAAAATAAAGAACACCGAGTTTATTGAATCCTACTAATCTAGAGAAGGAATTGCTGGCTATGTAACCACAAGTTGGAAAACTATGCATCCGTTGTCAAGTCTATGAAATCCTCTAACGTCCAAGAAAGTAACTAACATCCAAATGTAGTGCGTATTGTGGTAGACTCTCATGTGGGGGTCAAATGACTCACTCTCATGTAGTGTTACTAACATCCATCAATTATTTGAAAGCTCCCTCAAGGATAATAGATTAACACCCCTAAATATTATTGATACCCTCTCAGATCCAAGATATTTGAATATGTTTGGAACAATTGAGAATCTACATAAACACAGACCATGAATTTGGTCGGGTAGAGATGAACTTCACTGGGTTTGGTTGACCCAAACACATTCACCTAGATGCGTACAGATTTAAGGTTCTGCTTCAGATCTCTCCAATTTGTGTTCTAGGCAGATCCTCCCATTGACGTCCTCCTTTTAGATTTTGATCCAAACTACCTTCTCTATCCATTTCTTCAAAAACCCTCTCGATCTTGGTACAAAAAGAGGTTGAGGAAAGTAAGAGATCAACAAAACCATCAATCATGACTAGAAAAAGGAGATAGAATAGAAAACATAATACACATGGAATTAAACTACTTATTTAAATTAAAAGTATAGAATCATTTCCAAAATCAGCTACATGGATAATATTAAGGTCACCTAGATATGGACAAATATAGTCAGCACTGAACAAAGATGGAAGAACATCATTTCTAGAGAAACGAAGAAGAACAATACAAGAAAGAGGTTGAAGAAGAGATTTAGCCCATTGAAGTGAGATTTCTCTTGCTCCTTAGCCTCTGAGAGGGCTAGATCTCATCCTTTGGGTTGTCGTCCTCGATTTTTTGAACTCCTTGGCCTCCTTTCTCCTTGGTTCTTCACTAAACATTAGCCTTGATGGATGTATGGAGGTGAAGATGGATGAAAATGGTTGGAATGTGGGTGAATGATTGTAGAAATGGTTGGAAAGAGGTAGATGATGATGGAAAACTGTGATAGATGAAGGCAAACAAAATTGATGGATGTAGGATGAGCTCTTTAAGATGTCTCAGGCCTTGGATTTTTAGCATGAGGCTCTAGGAACCAAAGACTAGAACTGCACAAGTGTCTATAATTGATGTTCAAAACCCATCGCTAGGTAGAAAGGGGAGGGTATATATAGGAGTAGGCGGGGCATATATGTTAGGTTGAAATGAAACCAACTAGGTTTGGGTAAATTAGACTAAGTTCATATGAACCTGACCAAATTCTAGTGAACTCAAAAATATTTGTTCCTTTGATTTGTAGGACTGGCTTGGAGTCACCATCGGAAGGCGTGTCTATTAGGGACACAATTCGAAGATAAGCCATCAGAAGATGTTCCTTTGGTTGGTGTCTTTGGAAGGTTTTTTCAGAAGATAACCCTTCAAAATGTTAACGATTAGAAGGAAAATCTTTGGATGGAAGCATTCAAATAATGTATCTCAGGTTGTCTTTTGAAGGAAAAGGATGAACCCGTTCAAACTCAGGTGAACCCAACTGGGATGGTTTCTTAAGAAGGTGGTTGTGGAAGCGCTCATGTGACTAATTGATAGCCTTCATTTGTGACCTTTAGTACAAACCATTATAAGACGATCCATCGAAAGGCACCTTCATTAGGACGTCCTTCAGTTGTCTCCCAAAGAAAAAGAGTTGATGGAGAACTGACATGTACTGTTGCAAAAAATTAGGGAATGAACCCGACCATAATTTGGTGAACCTGATCAAAATTTTCAGGCAAAATCTAGAGGATTGATGTTTTCTTACATTTTCTACATGCATGTATCAAAATTTTCTAGTTGAGCAACTTTATCTTAAAAAAAACTTTAATTATGAAAATATAAGTATCGAGAGTTATTTTGGCATATTAAGGCTATAACGTAATTAAACTATAGATAAATACTTAGTATAAAACCTAAATTTGTGAGTTATCAACTACCCCTTTCTTCAACTTTGCTTTTCCCCAATCCAAATGGTGCTCAAAGAACAAAAGATAACATATAAACTAAGCTTGGCAATAAATTCTAAGGTTAAGAAAAATAGTTTCAAACAATAATTCTCATGATTCATGTTATTCTAGAACAAAGCCCCTACCATTCTAACAAAACCTACCAAAAATCAAAATGAATCCATGAAAGTTTAAGTGAAATTGGTACAAGTTGTCAATACTCATGGGGGATTGAATGATAATGTTTGAGCATTAAAGCATTGTCATAGATGTAATCAGCAGGTGAAAGACACAAGTAATGAGTTGTTTTGATGTATTCATGTAGACCAATAAACAACACAAATCCAACTTATTTGGGTCCTAAGAAGTCACTAAAAAAAAGACTCTAATGATGTTCAAAGACCCCAGTCTGCATTAGGTTGGTTCATGTAACAAGCAAAAGACCCGGTAGTCCGAAGCACTTGGCCCAAAGTAGTGAGATGAACTCCTCATATTGTGTTCAAACCAACCCTGCTATTGGGATGATATCATAGGTCTCCAAATCATTCCTAGTGACTCTCTAATGGGTTTTTGGGGGTGGTATTACTAGGAGGGATATATTTGCATTCATGAGCACAATCATACATTCAGTGAGCACCATCCTTAACTCTCCTGAAAGAGAAAACAAACTCATGTTTTATTCACACTCATGCCTTTTAATCTCTACATTCTAAGTTATAGGCATGAGTGGAAACTATTTTTATATTTTGGGATTTTTGGGTGACCAAGCCTCTTTTGCATAATTTTAATTTTCATCTTTTTGACTCAATCTAAGGTGAGCAGGTACACACTACAAAAAAAGATGTGTGGCTACAATTATTATAACTACATATATTGTATTTATAGATAAATATATTTTTCTTTACATTTTATATAAATGTAAGTTAACAAATTATAGTTAACTATAATAGCTAAAAATTGACTACATATACAAATGATTAAAAACTTCAAGCTCATCCCCTCAAATAACAAAAATGCCTAAAAAATTAATTTTTTTTACGCACACTATCTATTCCACCCAACCCTATTGGTTTGATTTTGTGTGGAATGCTCCCGTCACCCGATAGCGCACTCTTGCATCCTCCCTTCCAGTCGTGGCCACTTCCCCACTCTCTAGTCCTCCCCTACCACAACCCCCTATCTCATTGCCCTTTGTCCCTCTCTTCCTCTTCTCCTTATATTGTATTTGCACCCAACCTCATAGGCCACTAGATAAGAGACGCTAGAAGATTTAAGTCAAGCGAGGAAACACAAGTGGAGGTGAGGAGCAAGGTTGACGAACAACTAATGAGGTATGCTCATTCCAAATCAGATACATTTGCAACATAGCCAACCCCCTCTCCCCAATCCCAACATTGTGTTTCTCATACCCGACATACCATATAGAAGAAGAAAATCAAAAGTATCTCTCCCCCCTTCTGGACCATTCATTTCATGTTGTCTACTACTGTGAGCACAAGCAAAAGATGTGAATCGTTCTTTGTTGAAAATCAACACTAAAGGTGTTAGAAAGAACCATGCATAGGCCGACTATATACTCTAATGAGCTATCCTGGATCATCTATCCTATACAATACGTGGTTCTCATCTTGGTTTTCCAGAGGTACAAATTAGTAAGAATTTGAACCATTTTCATTTGCAATGCGTCCCTGCCTATGAAAGGAGATGTTTATTCTAGAAGTTGAATCTTATACTACAAGTAGTATTCCCAAATACATCTGAAACTAACATTATTCAATTTGAGTTTCAAGTTATATACTCAAAACACTACCATCTACTATTAGATTTATCTTTTGACTATTTCTTTAAATAGTTCTAATGTAATATTTAAATCATAGTTTCTTACATATATCCATTAGGTTCATCACTAACGACAAAATCTTTGTTTCTAGTTATAATTTTTCTTGAATGCCTTTCCACTTTCTTTGATTGACGTACTAGTAATTTATCTTTTGTATAAATATTTGCATACAATGTTTTTGTAATAATCTAATCAGTAACACTACGACTTTCCATCAACATTCTACACCCTTCGTGTTGGATCAATTGTCCTTTGCAACGCAAGATAATAGAGTAACATTCTATCTCCACACTTCTATTTCTCCCAATAGTTTTTAACAGTCTGCTGCATCAACAATATTTCAGCAAATATTCACATCGCATCTACATGCAAGATGTTAGTTTCACATGTTAGCAATTAGTGAATCTCACATACCACATCAGTTGTGATTTGTTGTTTAGAATGGTTATTAATATCCTACATGTATATTTAAATAAATGTGAGATAAAAAATGCCTTTGTTGTGTGGGCTATGTATTGGTTATTGATGCACTATCTCCTCTATATTGTTTCTATTTCTCCCAACAGTTCCCAACATCTCGTTATTCAATGGTGTACCCTTATTTGGGGTTTTAATAAATCCCTATGCATTCTTAGTATGGTAGAGTTCTTTGAATCATGAGTTAATAGAAAAGACACAAGGTGAATCAAATCGTATACCCTAGTTTTTCTTATTTTGAAACTAGTGTAATGTTTTTCTAGACCTTGTTTTAGGATGATATGGGGGAATTGTGACCCTCCATGGCATATTGTTTATTTGGTCAGGGAGATAAGAAATACAATGCATGAATTTGGTACTTACATGGGTGTCATACCCAATAGAACTAATGTTATGGTCAGGTAGTTTGCAAAATGGAGGATGTATGTACTTGGTATTATGGAGACCAAGGAACCAGCCCTACTCGTAGCAAGGATTAGGGGGCTTATAGTGATCAATAGAAGATAGATCTTGTTTTTTTTTATATGGAAAAAGATATAGATTAGATGGACATTTGATAGGTTGGTTTCTATTGTAGGCTCCATCCTTCTTTGGTAGTATCTTGCATAGTGATTCCATTCATTTTTCCTTTTTTCTAAATATTTATCTGTGCTTTTCTGATGAGACTATAACTAAAAAGTTAAAGATTTTCAAGTTTGTAGAGATTACCACTAAACTATATGGTTTTTCCATGCATGTAATATAGAAACCTTGTTCTCCTCAAACCGTCTAATGTGTTAGCATAATTTGATTGGAAAAATTAATATTTGACATACCAACCTATAGTTTCTTGTGATGACCACCATTTTCTAGATCAACGTTGTCATCCTTGGATTATTTTCTTTTGATACTTCCAAATTTTATTTGGCAATTGGGGCATCTTGATATTTGTTCCTATAATCCTCTAGTATGATGTTTAGAACTCTTTCTCTTGGTGATCAGAATGGATTGTCATTGTAGTAGATGGTCTCTCTTACAGAGCATACAAAGATTTGGGTCATTTAATTTATGCCATAAATAGGCCAGTACGTGTGCTACAGAAGTAATTTTTAAAGACCAAAACCAAAATCTTACATGTGGCAGTTAGAGCTGGCATTATTAGTGATTGGATGGCATCCCTTCTACTTCCCTTATGGTCCCATGCTATTTTCCCTCTCTCCCTAACCCCTTATACATCTTTTCTCCTTCCTCTAACAATATAATTACAATAGAAATTGATTGAGGGGGACATAGGATAACAAGGGACCAATAAGAGTAATATAGTGTGGGTGACTGGTGTCGCTGGTGTTGGATGTGATGGTAGGTTAGGGAAGAAAATGGAATGGTTGGAATATGGAAAATTGTTTCATATATCTTTATCAAGAACTTAAATTGGTGGAATAAATTTCTTTAACCGATCATTCTTATTTCATTTTTCAAGATTTTTTATTTAATCATTTATTTTTAACCTTTTGTTTATTTGATGATGTCAAGAATTTAAGGAGAGTGTTTTTCCCTTAGAAGTAGTAATTAGATTCTTTTCGGTGGAATGGAATATAGAATTCTTTTGCTTAGAACTTACATTCATTATGATTTGAAGGTATTGTTGTGGATGCAATGAATATCCACTTAGTATCTTGGGATGTTCATTCCTTGGTTGAATTTATCGGGGCCAGTAGTAGGCCGGCTCTTGTGAAGACCGATAGAAAAACTTGTTACAATTCACATTGTTTATTCTATGATAACAAATTCACACTCAGAGAACATTTGAATGACCATGTGTGGTGTACTTCTAGGAACCTGACAGAAGTTCTACAATTCACATGTATCCATTAAATTTTTTGCACACTTAATTCAATTATATAAACCTAACATCATTTCACAGGATATTCCTATTTAACCTATAAAATTTACAAGAACAACATCACCATCACTGGATGTCACCTAGCTTGGTACATTACTCATTATGGTGAATAATTATTTACTTTGAAAGGGAATAAAACTGCTCGTGAACTCGCTGGTTTTTAGGTTATTTGTTGCTTAAAATTTTTGGCTAAAATTTTTGTGGGTAATTCATATTCGCAGCCCACTAAAGGAATCGCCCCTTACTCCATTTCATGGCGGGGTGGTTAGCAACCAGAAAGGAATCGCCCCTGACTCCATTTCATATATTTTTATTATAGTACATCAAACAACCCAAGGACTGCTCTCACAGAGGCACTATAGTCTCTTTTATCAACATTGAAGCCCTTGGCACAACTATCGTATAGTTTGAATGATCAACAAAGCCCCTTCCAATGTCACTAGAGCCTATGAATTTGACATTGAGGCATCTAATGTGTTCATGAGCTCCCTGATAAAGAAATAATTATATTTGACAGTTGTAACTTACCCATAAAAATTAAAGACCAACAACTAGCTAAGCACATTGGATAGTCAATAAGACCCCTGATATTGTGCACATTATTTAGGTATATCTACCTAAAAAGGATTGGTATCTCTTTTTGTTGAAGCATGGCTATATGGAGTTGCATTCTATTTTGGTGTCCGTTTTGAGTTCTAGCAAGAGGAAAGGTAATGATATGGTGAGAAATTTTGAGTATGATTTTTGCAATGTCCTTATGTTAATTTTGTATGCAATTATGGTAGGAAAAATATTCACAATTCATTATACACCTTATGCCTCTTATATTTCTTCCCTTTCCTTTTATTGTCCAGGCTACTTTGATATTTCTAATGGTTTTTTAGGTTTTTTCCTTTGGTTAACTTGATTCATTTATTCCTCATGACAGTTCAATTTTTAATATTTATAAAGTGTTGGTCCTAGTCATTATTCTCTACTGAGCTTAGTAATATAAGTTTTTTTTTAGTTGATCAATGTCTAAGATTTTTAATTAGTTCATGATGATTGTTTTTTGTTAGTATACTCTTAATAAATTCTATTTTTTGCTAAAGCTATTAAGGGACATGGATAAATATTGTACTTATTAGATATTGTGGTCATGGGCTACAAGTCCGTTAGATCATTCTGCACATCCCTAACCATATATATAAGATGTTAAGGTTACAAAGTGTACGTAACATGTTACATCATATGGATCCCTCTCCTATAACTTGACATGGTACCCGACATATTTTATCTATGGTCCAAGAGATATATCTGCTTCTTAGTTGGCATGACACTCCATGACTAATGAGTCTCTTAAAATCTAGGTCCTTGAATTCAATACTTTTGATATTGCCCATGTTCTCTAAATCGATTGTCTTAACTTATTGTCCCCTTTTTTGTATAGGATGTAGTATTTTCCATGTATTAGTTATGCAATACAGTTAACAAGTGTGCCATCATGCTAATTTCTAAGTATCAAAATTTGCCACCATCTACTCTAGCATGCCAAGGGAAAGGAAGGGATTAATCTTGTTCCCAAGTCAATAACTTCTTGAAGAATGAAGATCCACCACCCAAGATCAAGTCAATGATCTACATCTTTTTAAACCAATTTGTAGTATGGCATCCCCCTATGGTTGGTAGAAATATGAAGTCCTGAGGTCATGGTTATAAGATGCATCATGTTGGTTCCTTTAGATCTAGCGTAACCCAGTGGGATAATGTTTATCAGATTCCACAACTTGTCCAACAACCACCTCCATATGAACAGTTGAGTTTCGAAAAGAGGTGAATAATCACCATCCTCCAACCAATTATATCATTGGCCATTCCAGATATACATTGGCAAGCCAAAGAGGTTGAAATGGTAGACTTACAAGCCAGTGCTAATTAGTTGTAGTGCATCTATTTTTCTTCCTTTTAGGCCTACCATTCGGATTTGATATATCCGGTCTGAGACATCATTATATATAGTATAAAATGAAGCAACAGAAGGGGGGTTTACACCCCCCACCTTGTGAGTTTTTGAGTTAAATTTATATATTATTCTTGTTTATAAAAATGGGGTTTCGATTGTTCCTATGCAGCCTCTGGCTGGGTACTTAAGGATGAAGGTATAATCACAAAGGTAATGTAGGATGAGCTAGATGTCCTCAAAGGTGGCATTAGGTAGATATAATGACATGAAGTGAATGGGGGTTATTCTGAACACCATCGTATTTGATCCAAGCGGGTTGAATGAGAGTAAAGGTGAATCAGACATTGGTCTAAGATTTCATATAGGCTTAGCTTGGGTCAAAGGGCATATTTCCCTACATACACATGTACAAAGGATCATAAAAACATTGAAACAATCTTCATAAATGTTATATGGTTACTATTTGTTTTTGAAAAATTAAATATTTACAAAATTAGGGATTACCAATCTACAACTGATATGACATGAATTCAACATGATACCATGTGATAAAACATCTTTAAAAATGGATTATCACTTATAGATAGTATCAGTGTTGGAAATGGATTCTAACTAGGCTATGTTTGGTACTACCAAGTAATGTTAGTTTTCGTAATTGGGTATTCTAGCACCAGATATCATTAACTCAAAATCCACACACAAGTACAATTTTTTTTTACAATTAGAAAGATTCCACAAATACTCATAGACTAACTTTGGAATATAACCTATTGATGTCTCTATGGGGAAGGCATTACAATTAAGCAAATTATTAACAATATGGATTTGATTATTTTGCAACTTTACAAGAGGTATCACATGGATATTGTGTTTGTAGCCATCATAGAATGAATATGCACATGTCTTAGTTTTACCTTGTTTGCATTAGTTTCCAAATTATAAATATGCTCTAATGTGTTTGTGTACATAGTGATATGTACGTGGTATATTGTATATACCATTTGAGTGTCTTATTCATATCACATTTGTGAGATGCCCTTTTCCCACTAATGACGTTGCATACTCAAAATTCCTATTACATTTGAAAATTTGTACTGGCAGTCATATGCCAAAATTGCCCATTTCAAGTTATATGGTTTATGATTTATAATCTTTTTTTCAATTAGTTTAACATACTCCTAAAGTTTCCTTCATTATAGGGTTTGAGATTCTTTCCTGGATGAGTTCTCTTACATTTTCCTGAATTATCGACATGAGTCCTACTTTCATGCCCCATCATCTGTAGCAGATCTGTAATTGGGTATTCATTATGAGCATTTCCACGACCATCGTAACATTTATTTCCCATTACAACAACCAAATGAACTATAAAGTTGTTCCCTAACACATTGAGTTGTTGGAAGAAAGGTCCTAAATTGATATCCAGTAGTAGTTTTCTCGTCAGGTCACCGCAATTAATATGGCAGCTTTCTATGTGCAAAAACTCAAAAAGTAATATCAAGTAAAAGTTTTAGGGTAGGAAAACTTTTTTGTGTGACATTTTTTGCATACTAAAATTTTATTATTGCATTTTATATGTAGGCATATGAAGCACAAAGTTGGTTGGTGATATGAGTGTAATGTATTATATCATGTTCTTGTTAGACAAATTTCATGCGAGTTAGCTTGGAAATAGTTCTCCAGTTGTACATGTGACCTAAAAATAATACTGTAAAATAGGTTCATTTTTAGAATGTATAAATGAGGATTTTAAAGGGAAGACAAATGTATTATTGTGATCTTTCTTGAGCAATCTATCTCACTTCAGTATATTTTGGCTCTCTTTAATGCATTTGCATACTCTTATGTGTGTTGTTGTTTTGCATGTTGAAGTCGTGGTGATGGGAAATTCATTCCTACTTCTAGAAGGATGATGCATTCTCATATTGATAGCTAAGTGA
This sequence comes from Alisma plantago-aquatica, assembly GCA_963693085.1. Classification (NCBI taxonomy): domain Eukaryota; kingdom Viridiplantae; phylum Streptophyta; class Magnoliopsida; order Alismatales; family Alismataceae; genus Alisma; species Alisma plantago-aquatica. The sequence goes on along the minus strand of OY856410.1, from coordinate 1,313,022,170 downwards.
TTCTGGAGTGTTTGTTAATGAAGCCTGATTCTCTCTAAGATTTATAGATCTGCATATGTTGTCATTGACATGTTTTTCATTCCATTCCAATTCTCATCTTTGGTACTAGTCTCATCATTTTTCCCCTCATCCAACATAATTACAGATTCTTCCTAAGCATCTTTGACTATCTTGAACATAAATACTTGCATCACAATAAGTGGATTCTTGAGCTCCATTATGATTCATACTATACAACTTATATTAATATGTTGCCCTTTGGAGTAGGCAATATGAACTACCAACATGCTTTGATGAAGATGTCGAGGTTAGAACTAATATGATGAAGAGATATATAGGGATGGGTAAAAAGTTTGGGTTTGGAAGGGATGGAAAAAGATAAGCACGGTGGTGAACATAGTGGCAAGTGGGGAGGCGACAGAGGGAGTGCTGATGACATCGTCAAACCCCATAGATCTAGGAGCCACTAAGGTGAAAAAGACGGCTAGTAATGTGTCAGTGGCAAAAGATGAAAAGTCATGGTCATATCTATTTAAGGAAATAAAGAGAAGTGGTCCTGTCTATCTGAAGAAAATGAACATTGATGTGTCGGATGGGAAATTGGTGTACTCGAAAGCCATTGCTGAATGAAATGTTACAAAGTGGAGTAGGGCTGATGCATGGTATGTAGTGGGACTGAAGTTGTATTGGCCAATCTTGGCTCATCAACTTGCTCAGATCTGGCAAGCGAAGGGATCCATTGAAGTGAGATCAAGAGGTTGGGGCTACTTCATAGTGTTGTTCTCAAATGATGAGGATCTATCTACAACAATTGACAGAGGTCCTTGGTTTGTCACTGGGAAGCCCCTAATCATTAAGAGATGGGAAAGAGGAGATCCCCAAGAGAAAATGAAGCATACTAAAGTTTTGATCTGGCTAAAGATCTTCAATATATGGCTTGAGCTATGGGATGTTGAGATGTTCAACAAGATCGATTCCTACTTAGGAGTGCCATTGCAACCAGACAAACTCACAAATGAATTCCTCAAGTTGAAGTATTCTCCTCTGCAAGTATTGATTCCTCTTGATTTATCGTTCCCCAAAGAGCCATAAATTGTTAGTGATGATGTCCTAAGTGATACCATTACCTTTGATTATGAATGGAAGCTGATCAGGTGTTTGAACCGTGGTTTCTATGGCCATGAACCTTGCCTTTGCAGTACTCTCCATGTAGCAAGAAAGGATCTTACTACTACTACTAAAAAAGTATCTAATCAGATACCTAAAAACAAGGCATGAGTTCCTAAAGTTGTTTCAAATAGAAAAAAGAATGATGAGGGTGATGTTTTCATAGATGGAGTAGAAGCAATCCAGGAAGAGGGTGTGGATATCTCAAGCAAGGTTGTTTCTATTTCTGAGCCTGCGGTAGACATTGATGATAATGTAATTATTGAATCTGTCTCTCAGGTTAAATTGGTGGTTATGGATGGATCTCTTTCCACTGCAGGTGCGAAGGGTAAAGAAGCAATGGTGGATACAATCACTCTGAACACTTCTCCTAAGGTTTCCTGGGAGATGAAGGGAAGGAAGTCTAAATCACCCCCTAGGGTTGTTCCTAAATTAGTAGTGAATAGGAGTCTTCCTCCCTCTCTAAACATGTTCTCTCTACCATCAAATTTTGAAGTAAAGGAGGATGGAACAAACCTACCCCCTATTGACTAATCCATTCACTATTATTTCTTGGAATGTGAGGGGGATGCAAATAAGATCCCTCACATTCAAAAGGAGATCAGGGAAAATAGGGCCACTATTTACATCTTACTGGAATCAAGAATTCAAAGAAAGGATGTGTAGAGACTCGGTGTGGAAAGGATCTCAGTTCATGGACAACTCAGAATTTTATTCATACACTCAAATCATATTTTTATGGATGGATAAAGATATCTCTATCGAAAAATGCTTGTCAATGACCATATTCTACACTGTGTTATTAAGAAAGGGGATATGTCTTTTGAAATGTGAGCAATCTATGGGGAAAATGGTGATGTGGACAAGATGGTTCTTTGGGATTCTATTATCAACATTTCAAGCATGAAACATGTTAACTGGTGTATGATAGGAGATTTTAATGCAGTCAGGGTGAGCAACGAAAGGATTGGCAAGAACCCGCCTTCTAGTAGAAGTATGAATTATTTTAATCATGCTATTAGTTGTGCTGACTTGATGGAGATCTCCATGAAATGGCAATTTTTCACACGGGACAGTCATAGTAAAAAATCCATAAGCACTCTCTCATGAATTGATCGCATGTTCTGTGATATGAACTTTCTTACTAGTTTTCCTTTCAATTGGGGAGAAGTCAAAGCATATGTTGTGGGCAATCATAGAATCATTGCTCTCACGCTTGATACTGGTGAAAAATGAGCTTCCCCATTCCATTTTATTAACTCATGGACTAGCAACTCTTCTTATAAAAGTGTTGTTGAATCTGCTTGGAAAGAGACAGTTTGTATCGATACACCTATGTTTAGAGTTTACAAAAAACTTCATGCGTTTACTAGTGCTCTCAGGAATTGGAATATAGACAGAGTAGGTAACTTCTTCTCTAAGGCTAGAGAGCTTGAAGCTCAGGCTACGATCCTCCAAGAAGTTGTGGATGCAGATCCTAGCAATGAAGATAAATATAAATAGCTTGCTAAGCTTATTGTGGAAGTTCTTCAAGCTTTAAAGGATGCAGAGATATTTCTTAAACAAAAGAGCAAGGTTCACTGGATCAAGCTTGGGGATAAAAATTAGACTTTCTTCTATGCTTCTATGAAATCTCGAAGATTGAGAAATAATATCAATGTTTTGCATGATAAGGAAGGTAGGTGCATTTATGATGTTGATGAAATCAAAAGAACAATAAGAGGGCTCTATGATAGTTTGTTTAATGGGACTCCTAACAATACTTTCATTTGGAAGGAGGAGTGGCTTATTCCTAAAATTTCTAATGCTCAATTGGATGATCTGAGGAGGAATATTTCTAGATCTTAAATTGAAGATGTGATGAAGAAGATGAAAGATGAGAAGTCCCCCAAGCCAGATGGTTTTAATGTAGTTTTCTTTAAGTCTATTTGGGACTTGATTGGTGATGATATTGTTAGAGCAGTTCAAAGCTTCTTTAGCTCTAGGAAGTTGTTGAATGAATGCAACAACACCATGATCACTCTTATTCCTAAAAAGTCTGGAACACCAGACCTCAAGGATTTGAGACCTATCTCCTTGTGTAATTTTATGTACAAGATCATGACAAAAATCATTGCCAATAGAGTCAAGTTTATTCTTCCCTCCATTATTGACACTAACCAAGTAGCTTTTATCTATGGTAGAAGAATCAAAGATGTTATCCTTTTGGCGAATGACATCCTAAGTACCTTTGTGAGCTCCCCAACGGTTATGTGTGTCAAGGAAGATTTATCTAATGCTTATGGTATGATGAGACGTGATTACATCCTATTTCTATTGGAGAGAATGGGGTTGTTGGGTTTTAGGGGAGGCAGAGAAGGAAGCAGAAACAAAAAATTTCTTCTCCCCCAAACCCAGAACAAGGAAATGCGTCAACGTCTATACAACATGATGGATGGTTTGTGGAATCATACCTTGTCCCGGGGCTTGCTCAGTGATAGTACCTCACGCCTGTGCAGTCTTCACCTTCGATCTTGGATGGTGTCTGTGCAGCTCCTTGCCGCAATGGGACTGACAACTCCTGGTCTCACTGGGACTGTCGTGATTGACAGATGTCCTATGAGCGGCAGAAATCTCCCACCTCTGAAGTAGTCCACACGGACCACCTGGAACTACGATCTCCTTGTCCCACAAGGAATCAGAAGGAGTCACACCCTCCTGTCGGCGTACTAGTCACCGACACACTCTGTTGCCACCAGTCTCTTTTGTAGTTGTCTTTCCCTTATTGTGCCTCCCTTATCGGGTAACATTTGCTCGGGCTCTCTCGTTTAACAAAACCATAGAGAACGACAACTTTACAGAGCAACTGGTTGCACTGAGTTGTTGTTTGAGAAGCCCCCAATACCCCTATATATAGGAGGGTCATGGGACAGGGTTCTTTATCCCGGGCAATGCAGGACTAAAGCTAGAGTAGAAGGGTTCAATATTTTCCACAAAAACAACCAACTGCGTGACCTGAACCGATCGTTCTATTTCTAAAACGGTCAGTTGGGGACCTGAGCCGATCGATTGACACCTCAATCGATCGGTTGGGGCACCTCAACTGGTCGGTTCACTTCTGAATCGGTCGGTTTGTGGCCTGGTCAGTTCTTGATTGACTTTTCCTTTTATGTTTCGAATTGATCCAAATACCAATCCTTGTTCTAATCAAATTGGGTAAGTGAAACAAAAAAAGAAATTTCTCAACGATCCTACTTTCCCAACTTGCTCGGTTGGACCATTTGAGCCGATCTGTTCAACACTTGAACTGGTCATTTCACCTTGTCCATGAGCCGATCGAATCACCATCTGAGCCGGTCGGTTCACTAAGCTCAGCTGATCGGTTCATCACATGAGCCGATCGGTTGGGAGTGCAGATTGTGCAGAAATAGTGAATTGCAGTTTCAATCAATCTGATACTCTAATCAATCGGTCCAACACCTTGAACACTATGATACTGGGCTATCAATTGATTGAGTGTTTAATTGAACTACTAAACTCCTTTAGTAATCAATCTAAACATTGTTTTTGGACAAAACTCCTGTTCCAGGTTAAATCCTATGTGTGTGACCCTCGAGGTCCTTTTCACGTTGGTAGTGAAAGTCCATAACACTTATGACTTCACAAGCAAAGAGAGGTGCCTAGTCACACATCTGTGCTACCCAAGTGAAATAGAATGTTGGAGAACAACTTTCAATCCTACAATCCATGTATGGTGTTATAATGAATGTATAATTCATTTGTCACCGATATCCCGAATGAACTCAAGGCATGGATCTATCATAGTGTCAACATTCATTCACTTTCTCGATCTTAGAGTAGATTGGAGGAGATATGTATGACATCAATATCACATACTGATTCACACATGCGTGCGCACACCTATCTCAATCCTACTCATCAAGTGGCCATGGATATCAAACTCCCTCAGGAGGGACAAATATCATATCTATCACTCACCCCTTAAGAGCCCCATGTGTCAAAGCCACCCAATCATCACCTTTATAACAACCCATGTATCAGGATTGCGTTTGATGATGTCAAAGTGTACCTAATGACATGTGTTGGGTGTAGTGATTTTAAGTCAAAGAATCACATTCACCACCATCACTGTGAGTATTGACTGTGACTACCACATCATGGTTCCATGTGTCAAACTCACGGTGGGTCTGTCCGGTACACTTTTTCTCTAACAAGTACCTATGTGTTTAATTTGATATCTCTATATCATGACTAATGAGATTTTGTCATCAACCAACACCACAATCTAGTCTTGTGTGTCATTGCTGTCTATCTACCTTCCATAATGACATCCGACTAGGGACATAACAAGAATGTACAAACTCTTAGCATCTGTATGATCTCATCGTTCAGGTCCTGAACTTGAAGGCATATGTCATTCAGTACTGTCATTCTGTAGACATTCAATATGTTCTATCACTATCTCATATGACTGAACTAGAAAGAATTGGAAGCTTGCCATTGATGTTTATCAAATCAATCTTAATGTATCCCACCAATCATCCCATGATTGGCTCTCAGGGCATACATACCAACAGACTCCCACTTGCAATGTGAGCCAATCACCCTTGAATCATATTCATAGTGATCTTCAAACATGTCCCACATGTTACGGTGCTCTTGTGCCAAGATAGTGAGTTATGGCAACACCTTGCCAAAGTCATTATTAATTGCATGTCTCTCATCTCTTCGATGTACGTCACACGTATGAGATGGAGCTGCCGTAATATGCGATCCAGTATTCCTTTGCTAACCTTCAGCCACATTGCGTGATCAAGGATTCCATACTTGTCATCAATGACCAGAATATCTACAAGTTCATCTCATGAACTTCCAGATCCATATAGTATCGACTGCTGTTCTCTAACACACAGATACTCGACATTTCCTTTTAAATGGTTTTATTGGAACAATTCCAATTACCAACAAACTTTCACTTTTATATATCCTATATATATTTTGCGATTAATTTTCTATCCTTTTTGGAAGTTCGTATCAATGTAACTCTTTACATCGAACTCTTCCTTATCTCCATAGAACTAGTACTTCTCAAGTACTTATCAAGTTCTTATGGTTTCCAGTAACCCTTACTGGAAGTAGACAGACATCCATTTGTCATGTCCCACATATGAGTTATCTGGATGAGCACATCATATTGCCATGTTCTACATTCAAGATGATGAATGCATTTTGTTCTTGCCATGTCTATACATGCAAGATGATGGGATGATTACATACATGATAGATCCATATATATTCTTAGTGTTCACATTCTTCATAAGAATTGGACACTTGGCCTTGGGATACTAACTCCATGTGACATGGACATATTTTCTCCCACTAAATCTGAGCATAATGAACCCTTCAGTACAGATTGCCAATGTATGCTTTCTCTTTTCAGGTCAAAAGGTTTTTTGAGAACTATATCTATAGGTCTCTATTCCTATCAAATAGGAGTTGCCTCTATCTTTCTTAAAGATAATTTCCACTTTGGATTTCCATTCTATAACATTTCCATTTCACATCAACATGTGGAATGTGAGTACGCTCCCACTAAATCACAGATCCCTTCTTTATCTTTGACATATCAGTCAAACCCTTTGACTATATCATCAAAATAAAGATTCAATTCTGAGTTGCTTGTACTCAATCAATCACATTGATTAGTCCATTGTAACTTATAGACTTCATTTGCATTAGTGGATTCATAAACCTTATAGGTTGTGTCACATACACATCCTTGTTTTATTCCTCATAGGAATGCGGTTTTAGTATCCATATGCCAAATGTCTTAGTCATTAAGTTGCAATCAACTAGCATCATCCTTGTTAAACGTTATCCATGTGTCTTAACACTTAAGACTTATTTGCACTTATGTATTTTATTCCAATGGGTGCTACCATCAAGGTCATACCTTATGGCTCACATGGAAGTCATTTAGGATGTAATGGTCATAAACCATAACTCAAAATTTGGTTCCTCTCATTCATCTAGATAGTTGACTCATCACATGACCAACTCATCACATAGATGATTGAGATGTATTTGTCAAGGATATAAGAACTGACAACTCCTTGTGATTCTTAACATCCTTTATTAGTGTGGGGTATTCTTTATTTAAGAAGAATTCAATTATTTGATAATCATTCTCTAACTCCTTAGAGTATGACTCCTTCTTGATTTAGACATCACCATGCCTTAATCACGAGCTCACTATGATACACTATCATAATCACTCATAAGGTTCTCAAACATTTGGTCTAAGTATTTCATTCATTGATCTCATCAAGAATTAATACTTTACCAAATGTGTACTTCATCTATGATAATCTTGAACACTTCAACATTTCATATTGTTATTTCTCTAAACACCGTTTGAAGTATTAGCATTCACTCCAATAGGTATGTACATCACATGTATTATACCTAATAGGATAATCATTCTCCCACTACCATTAGTGAAGATTGATTAATCTTGTCCAAGAGATTCATGTCTCTTACTGGTTCTCTAACCAAAAGAGTCTAGATCTATCCATAATGGAAACTAGAAATAAATTTCGCATGATTTATGCTAATTTGATTGTTTGAGTTATCAATAACATTTAGGTGTCATTTTATCTTATGCATATAAAATACCACAAGATAAACAAGGCACTTCCATAAATATCATATCTTTGAGATTGAAACATCAACTTTATTAATTTCTATTATTGTCATACAATATGCAAAAATAAAGTGTTTCTATCTATTGGCAAATATGAAATAGCAGTTCATAACTGTATTACATGCCTTTTAGGATAAAAATAAACTAAAGTACTCCTATCTATGGCGGCAACAATTGCCCCATTTATTGAATGCCTTACACTTTACATCTTGGTATCATATACCGAAAAAAGTGTTACAAGTTTACTTTCATGACACCTTTAAGTGGAGACATATGTTGCCTCCTTCTTCTTCTGTTCATCCAGATAGAGAGGACAATTCCTTTTCCAATGTCCTGGCTTTTGACAATGGTGGCAATTTCCTTTCTTGGTCACGCCTCCCTTAGCCTTGAGAGCTGAAGACGACTTGGGCTCCTGGCTAGCATCAGAACATTTCTTAGCTTTGCCCTTGCCCTTTCGCTTGGACTTGCCTTTCTTACTACTGATCATCATCACAGACTTAGGCTTGTCCTTCTTCATCAGTGTCTTGGCTGTCCTCAACATGCCCGACAACGCTGAAAATGGCTTATCAAAGTTGTTCATGTTGTAGTTCATCACAAATTGACTGTAGGATTCTGGCAATGATTGTAGTATCACGTTAGTAGCCAACTCTTGGCTCAGTGGAAATCTCAGTCTTGTCAAGTTCTCCACATACCCAATCATCTTGAGTGTGTGAGGACCAACTAGATCTCCTTCTTTCATGACGCACATGAACAGTGCCCTTGAGACATCATATCTCTCTTGCCATGCTTGATCTTCATACATGTTCCTGAGATGCTAAATCCTCTCAATCACACCCATGTTCTCATGTTGTCTCCACAACTTGTGGTTCAAAGAGCACAACATCAAGCACTTTGCATCAATGGCATCATCAGAATGCTTCTTGTAAGCATCCCTTTCTGCCTTTGGTGCATTGGGAGCAGGTTCCTATGGAATTGGAGTATCCAGGACAGAGTTTTCGCTCTTGAGTGAGAACAATTCTCAATGTCCTATACCATTCATGGAAGTTTGTCCCATTCAGCTTGTCCTTTTCCAGGATGGATCGTAAAGAAAAGTAATTGTTGTTTGTTGCCATTTGTACTACAAAAGGAAAATGTGCAATTTTAGTCCAAAACTCATTTTTGACTCATTTGATTGATTTGAAAAGTTGACGATATAATTAGGCCTTTAATTAATTATCACTCCCACTATTTTATTTCAAATTAATAGCCCTCACCATCAATTCGGAAGATTGCAGCGTACAATCTTCCAGTGGGCAAGATCTTGAAATCCTCGAAGTTATGGATCGGCTAGGGCTGTCACCCACAACTTAGATCTTCCAGGTAGGCAACTCTTGCCAATTGCATCATATGCAACTCTTGATAAGATGTCATATGCAACTCCTTTCCATGAGCATCTCCATGCCTCAAGGTGCTAGATCCTATCTAGGTCACCTTGTTAAGTCTGACCCAAAGCCAACACGATGAATATGCACCCTACTAGGGAAGACCCACATATCCATCCTTCACGCTTCCACGAGATAGACGGTGCACCATGCTAGGGCATGCCCACACTTGGTCGATCATACTTTTCACGTGTGTCACATTTGGAAGGAATCTAAAACTTTAATATTTTAATGAGGGATTTGGTTTTTATATACATATACATATCCCATCACCACAATATATAATACGTATCATATACATGCTATATCCCACAAAAAACATGCAAAACGATAAAAGTGATGATTATGGCCATCCTAATGTGATTCCTCGAGCCAAGAGGAATCACAGTCTTCTAGGTCTACATCACATGCAAGCTGTACAAGATGAACTTTGTGCTTTGCCTTTCTAGGTTTGATCAACTCATCACATGAATGATCGGCTCACCATTAGACTGGTCGGCTGGGTGCCACCAGCCGATCAGTTGGCTCCTCCAACCGATCGGTTCGCCTGGTCATCGTGCATCTCATCATGGCTGCCACCAGCTCGTCTCGCTCCTCAAACCGGTCATCAACCGATTGACTCACTCCTTGAACCGATCGTCTCAAACGTCAATCGATCGGTTCACTGCTTGAACTGATCGTCTCAGCTGTCGTTAGGATGTCCGCCGTTCTTCAACATAATAGGAAATAAAATCTATCATGTTTTACAATTGAATTGGGAAACCTCGAGTTACATTCGAGGGGAGCAAATGTAGGAAAGAAATCTCGAATTATTTTGAGTTACATCAGGAATAGGAGAAGGAAGATCAGTGGATAGACCGATATTCAAGCAACCACATACAAACATACACATATAGGGTTTATTGGCCATAACCACGCTATACATACACCACATAACTCATTTAAGGGTGAAGCGTATCAAGTGAATTCATATTACATATCATATATGTAGATTGGGATTTGTGGATTTAGGATTGGACATGCATAAAGCCAATTTTATTTGCATCGTATTCAATAAATAAAGGCGACAAACCAAAATCGATCATATCGATAATCCTAAAGTATAGAGCAGTTGACGTGGCTATGATACCACTGTTGGGTTTTAGGGGAGGCAGAGAAGGCAACGAAAACAAAAATTTTCTTCTCCCCCAAACCCAGAACAAGGAAACACATCAACACCTATACAATAGGAAGGATAGTTTGTGGAATCATACCTTGTCCCGAGGCTTGCTTGGAGACAGTACCTCGCGCCTTGCGCGGTCTTCACCTCCGGTCTTTGACGGTGTCTATGCAGCTCCTAGTCGCACTGGGACTGACGACTCCTGGTCTCACCGGGACTGTCGGGATTGACAGCTGTCCTCCGAGCGGTAGAAATCTCCCACCTCTGAAGTAGTCCACATGGACTACCTGGAACTCCGATCTCCTTGTCCCACAAGGAATCAGAAGGAGTCACACCCTCTTATCGGCATACTAGTCACCGACACACTCTCCTACCACCATTCACTTTCTGCAGTTGTCTTTCCCTTGTTGTGCCTCCCTTATCAGGTAACACTTTCTCGGGCTCTCTCGGTTATTAAAACCAAAGAGAACGACAACTTTACAGTGCAACTGGTTGCACTGAGTTGTTCTTTGAGAAGCCCCCAATACCCCTATATATAGGAGGATCACGGGACAGGGTTCTCTATCCCGGGCAATGCGGGTCTAAAGCACGAGTAGAAGGGTTCAAGATTTTCCACAAAAATAACCAACTGCATTACCTAAACTGATCGTTTCATTCCTGAAATGGTCGGTTGGGGACCTGAGCCAATCGGTTGACACCTCAATCGATCGGTTGGGGTACCTCAACCAGTCGGTTCACTTTTGAACCTTTCGGTTTGTTGGGTTTTACGGGAGGTAGAGAAGCAGAAGAAACAAAAATTTTCTCCCAAAAATCCAGAATAAAAGGAATCGTGTCAACGTCTATACAATAGGAAAGATGGTTTGTGGATGCATACATTTTTCTGAGGCTCGCTCGGCGATAGTACCTCACGCCTTGCATGGTCTTCACCTCTGGTCATGGATGGTGTCTGTGCAGCTCCTGGTCACACCGGGACTGACGACTCTTGGTCTCACTGGGACTATCAGAATTGACAGTTGTCCTCTGAGAGACAGAGGTCTCTTACCTCTGCAGTCATCCACATGAACTGCCTGGAACTCCGATCTCCTTGTCCCATAAGGAATCAGAAGGAGTTGCACCCTCCTGTCGGCGTACTAGTCACCAACACACTCTCCTACCACCAGTCGCTTTCTGCAGTTGTCTTTCCCTTGCTGTGCCTCCCTTGTCGGGTAGCACTTGCTTGGGCTCTCTCTCGGTTACCAAAACCAGAGAGAATGACAACTTTACAGAGCAACTGGTTGCACTGAGTTGTACTTTGAAAAGCCCCCAATACCCCTATATATAGGAGGGTCATGGGACTGGGTTCTCTATCACGGGCAATGCGGGACTAAAGACGGAGTAGAAGGGTTCGCAAATTTCCAAAAAAACAACCAACTGCACAACCTGAATCGATCGTTTCACAACTGAAACAGTCGGTTGGGGACCTAAGCCGATCGGTTCACAACTGAACCGATCAGTTGGGACACCTGAAATGGTCTGTTCACTTCTAAACCGGTAGGTTCGTGGCCCTGGTCAGTTCCCGATTGACTTTTCCTCTTTCGTTTCTAATTTATACCAAGTACCAATCCTTGTTCCAATAGAATTGGACAAGTGAAACAAAAAGAAATTTCTCACCAATCTTACTTTCTCAACTTCCTCGATTGGACCAGTTGAGTCGATCGGTTCAGCACTTGAACCAGTCGTTTCACCCTATCCATGAGCCGATAGACTCACCAGTTGAGCTGATCGGTTCACCAAGCTCAGTCGATCGGTTCATCACATGAGTTGATCTGTTGGGAGTCCGGACTGTGCAGAATCAGTCAATTGCAGTTTCAATCAATCCGATACTCTAATCAACATGTCCAACACCTTGAAAAATATGATACTGAGCTATCAATGGATTGAGTGTTTAATTGAACTACTAAACTCCTTTAGTAATCAATCTAAACATAGTTTGTGGACAAACTCCTCTTCTAGGTTAAATCCTATGTGTGTGACCCTACAGGTCTATTTCACGTTGGCAGTGAAAGTCCATAACACTTATGACTTCACAAGCAAAGAGCGGTTCCTAGTCACACATCAATGCTGCCTAAGTGAAATAGAAAGTTGGAAAACAACTCTTAATCCTACAATCTATGAATGGTGTTACAGTGAATGTATAATTCCTTTGTCACTAATATCCTGAATGAACTCGAGGCATGGAACATTCATCCTGTCAACGTTCATTCTTTTCCTTAATCTCAGAGCAGACTGGGTGAGATGTGTGTGACATCAATATCACATATTGATTCACAGGTGCATGTGCATGCCTTTCTCAATGCTACTCATCAAGTGGCCAAGGAAATCAAACTCCCTCAGGAGGGACAAATCCCATATCTATCCCTCACCCCTCAAAAGCCCCATGTGTCAAAGCCACCCAATCATCACCTTTATAACAACCCATGTTTCAGGACTGCGGTTGATGATGTCAAAGTGTACCCAACGACATGTGTTGAGTGTAGTGATTTCAGGTCTAAGAATCACAGTCACCACCATCATTGTGAGAGCTGACTGTTACTACCAAGTCATGGTTCCATGTGTCACTCTCACGGTGGATCTGTCTGGTACCTTGTTCTCTAACAAGTACCTATGTGCTTGGTTTGATATCACTATATCATGACTAATGATATTCTTTCATCAACCAACACACAATCTAGTCTTTAGTGTTATTGATGTCTATGGTTATTTCCACAATAACAACCGACTAGTGACCAAACAAGAATATATACTCTTATCATCTGTATGACCTCATCGTTTAGGTCCTTAACCTAAAAGCATACGTCATTGAGTAAAACCATTCTTTAGACATCTATCATGTTACACTATCATCTCATAAACAGTTTAAACATATAGATAGGAAATTGCATTTATTATTATTCAAATCATTTACATAGTATCCCATTACAAACATCATATGACTTGCTCAATGGGCATACATACCAACACGGTTCGCGGCCTTGGTCAGTTCCCAATTGATTTTTCCTTTTATGTTTCGAATTGATCCAAATACCAATGCTTGTTCTAATCAAATTGGGAAAGCAAAACAAAAAAAGAAATTTCTCACCAATCCTACTTTCCCAACTTGCTCAGTTGCACCAGTTGAGCCGACCGGTTCAACACTTGAACTGGTCATTTCACCCTGTCCATGAGCCAATCAACACACCATCTAAGCCAATCGGTTCGCTAAGCTCAGCCGATCGATTCATCACATGAGCTGATCGGTTGGGAGTGCAAATTGTGCAGAAACAATAAATTATAGTTTCAATCAATGTGATACTCTAATCAATCGATCCAACACCTTGAACACTATGATACTGAGCTATCAAGTGATTGAGAGTTTAATTGAACTACGAAACTCCTTTAGTAATCAATCTAAACATTGTTTGTGGATAAAACTCCTCTTCCAGGTTAAATCCTATGTGTGTGACCCTACAGGTCCTTTTCACGTTGGCAGTGAAAGTCCATAACACTTATGACTTCACAAGCAAAGAGCGGTGCCTAGTCACACATCAGTGCTACCCAAGTGAAATAGAAAGTTGGAGAACAACTTTCAATACTACAATCCGTGTATGGTGTTATAGTGAATGTATAATTACTTTGTCACTGATATCCCGAATGAACTCGAGGCATGGATAAGTCATCTTATCAACGTTCATTCACTTTCTTGATCTCAGAGTAGATTTGAGGAGATATGTATGACATCAATATCACATACTGATTCACACATGCGTGCGCACGCCTATGTCAATCCTACTCATCAATTGACCATGGATATCAAACTCCCTCTGGAGTGACAAATCCCATATCTATCACTCACCCCTCAAAAGCCCCATGTGTCAAAGCCACCCAATCATCACCTTTATAACAACCCATGTTTCAGGACTGCGTTTGATTATGTCAAAGTGTACCTAACGACATGTGTTGAGTGTAGTGATTTTAGGTCAAAGAATCACATTCACCACCATCACCGTGAGTACTAACTATTACTACCATGTCATGGTTCCATGTGTCAAACTCACGGTGGGTCTGTCCGGTACACTTGTTCTCTAACAAGTACCTATGTGTTTGGTTTGATATCTCTATATCGTGACTAATGAGATTCTGTCATCAACCAACACCACAATCTATTCTTGTGTGTCATTGTTGTCTATCTACCTTCCACAATGACATCCGATTAGGGACATAACAAGAATGTACAAACACTTAGCATTTGTATGATCTCATCATTCAGGTCCTGAACCTGAAGGCATACGTCATTGAAACTGTCATTCTCTAGACATTCAATTTGTTCTATCACTATCTCATATGACTAAACCGGAAAGAATTGGAAGCTTGCCTTTGATGTTTATCAAATCAATCTTAATGTATCCCACCAATCATCCCATGATTGGCTCTCGGGGCATACATACCAACAGGGGTTCCCTAAATGTTGGTTGAACATGGTTACATGAAACTTTCCACACAACTTCTTATAAAGTCCTTGTGAATTTCTCACCTACTGATCATTTATATGAATATAATGGGGTTAGACTAGGAGATCCATTAGCTCCCTTTCTTTTTGTGATATCTATGCAGGGGTTCTCATCTATTATCAATGCAGAAGTTCGTAAGGGAAGACTTAGACCTATTGGGGTCTCAGATTCAACCTTCATTTCTCACATCATCTTTGCTAATGATTTATTATTGTTCTCAAGATCTAATGATAATGATGCACAAATTATAAGAAATGTCTTGGACATGTTTGGAAGGGTGTCGGGTTTCAAGCTTAATAATGAGAAAAGCCAAATATTTTTGAGTAAGTTGGCTGAGGTGGGAAATATTGCTAACATTTTGAATATCAAAGTTTCTTCTCTTCCTATGAGATATTTGGGGATGCCTTTGTTCATTGGTAGGCTAACCAAAACGTTATGTGATCCTATCATGGAAAAAATCAAAAGCAAGTTAGATTCATGGAAAGGTTGCCTTCTCTCACAAGCTGGTATAATTCAACTTGTCATCTCTACCCTATCTGTTTATAGCATCTATTGGACTGCTGCATTCCCCTTGCCTAAGTTTGTGACTAACATGATTGACAAGATGATTAGGGATTTTATATGGAATGATCTGAATGAAAATAAGCATATTCACATGGTTTCATGGAAGCTCATATGCAGGCCAAAGGAAGTGGGTGGCCTTGGCATTAGATCTATCTCTGACTGGTCTATTGGAGGCCTTCTCAAAAATCCATGGTGTTTGCCTACTAAGAAAGATGGTTTGTGGATAAAGTGGGTCCACAAGATGTACATTAAGGATGAGTCATTATGGTCGGTTGAAGAAAGAACTAGTGCTCATGGTTTTGGAAAAAGTTGCTCGAACGGAGAAAAGTTCTTCTGAAACATATTGTTTTTTTCTTGGGAAATGGGGAATTTTTTCTATATTGGTTTGACCCTTGGGTGAATGATGGTAACAGGCTTTTGTTGAGGATGGGTAAAGGAAAACTCTACAAAGTGGCTAGCTATGTAGATAATGGTGAATGGTTTATTCCTAATTTTAGAGGTACTGTAGGCCTTTTGGCCATTCTGAATGATCATGTTTTTAACTCGTATGAGAAGTATTCCTTCCTCTTCAGGGGAGGTGACTCTTTCACTATGAAGCATGGTTGGAATGTTGTCAGAGAAAAATGGCAATCCGTCCCATGGGGTAAGTGGGTATGGTCGGATAAAATTCCTAGAAGATGGTTTGTCCTTCTCTAGAATATTTTCTTAGAAAAGTTGACTACTTGAAGAAGATGGGTTTTTAGTTTGTATCTAGGTGTTGTTTGTGTGAAGAGAATGAAGAGTCTATCACTCATATTTTCTTCGATTGCTCATTTGCTAGCTTGGCCTCCGAGAGGTTCTTCTGCAAACACCATATCAGAGTTATGAAGTTGGAAGATCTGATGCTGCTAAGGAATGAGATGAAGATCCTTGGTATCAACATCATTTATATGCTTTGGAGAGAGAGGAATAGGAGGACTTTTGATGTTGCTCGGCTTAATTTTGAAGATTTTGGGACTATATGCAATAGAGATAGTTTTCTTCTTCTTAATTAACCTTGTATAGATAGCTTAGAGCTTTTGTACAGAGTTCTTTTCTTTTTGTTGGTTGTTCTTCATAACCTCCTCTTTCTTTTTTAGGTAGTTATACCTGGAAACTATCCTTTTGCTTAATCAGTAAAGAGGCACCCCGCCCTATTTGCACCAAAAAAAAGATATATAGGGATGGTTTAATACTATAATGTATCTAACCCTTTATGAACTTTTTCTTGAACACCAATCATATAGACAAAAGACTATGAGAGTTTTGTCTTGACCTTCGTTTCAACTAGATTTAACTTGAACTGGACCATGCGCCATATTTGTAAAAAAAAAAGGAAAATACTATCATAACTCCTTCATTCACTAAGGAATGATGCTAGGAGTTGTGGAAATTATAAATAGGACTGCTTCACTCACTATGGCATGAAGAACTAATAAACCAACAGCTGCAGCGGTTCCCTGGAAGTGTAATCCACAAAAATAGAGAATTAGGATGTCTTGGATTAGAAACCTCACTAGGGAGTGAGAACACAGATTTGAGCACCAATCAGCACCAGGCTAAATGTTTTTGATTGTCTTTTGTGTTCTTCAGACTAGGTGTTGTAGACCTTCAAACTGAGTTAATAAATGAGGGACAAAAACCCTATTGGTTTAGATCCTCAAAGCTATTCTTGAGTAACAAAGGGGGGCTTCCATTTTGTAGTAGATATTTCTTCCTGCTGCTCATTATTGGTGCTTGTAAGCTTATGCTTTTCTTAAGATCCATGTTTTCTGCATAATGACCAACCAAAAAATTTCAGCCTCACTGGATGAATCAGAACATCTTAAAATTGTAATTGCAATTATATGATTGATTTTTTTCTTCTACATGATCTATAAGGATTGATGAATGATTCTTCTTTGTAGACTATTCAAAATTTGCTTTATATTTACATCTCATTTTTCTTATTAATAGTTCACTCCATACAAAAGTAGAATGTTATTAAATATTGTTGTCTAATGTATTTAGGTCGTATTTCACTAATGCTTGTCTATTTGATGTTCTTATACATAACATTTTTAGGTCGGAGTTTGGTACCCCTCTATAATAACAACAAATCTTTGTTATGCTTGCCATGGATATAACTAGTTGTCTATTTCAAAAATTGTACAAATAGCTACATGTGTTAAAATGGAGTTAAATTTTTAATTTGAAATAGTTGAGATCATATCCATTTAAGAGGTAAGAGGTCATCAAATTCTCTAGAACTAGCTAAATTCATTTGAGCTTTACATCTAGTTCTCTTGCCTCCTACCAAACCTATACTAGAGACCGTGATGCTTCTAGCACAAATAAATGATTGAGATTGAGTAGTTCATAGTATTCAGTATGGTTTCACATGACAAGGTTCTTAAGAAACAAACATATATATATGTATATATATATATATATATATATATATATATATAAAATTCTTTTCCCTCCATATAAAATCAAGCTATGCCTAGTAATCACCCATGCCTACATATTGAAGGTTGTGATTGTGGTGCCATTTACATTCTTTATCAGCTGTGGCACTAAAGTGTACTGAATTAGTTGCTCCAGTCACACATCTATTTTCTTGTTTATGAAGATAGGAGGTGTTGAGAAGAAGTGTATGAAGAGATATGAGAAGCATGGAAGAGCACCATTCTACACTGATAGTTCATTATTAAATAGAGAAAAGTGCTTCAAGTTGGTAAATTCCTATATAAGTATCAGAATTAATCTTTGTTTTTCTGAAAACCATTTGATAGAAAAAATAGTGTTTTAGGAGATCTTTGCACAAGACCTTTGTCTCTTACCAACTCTAGTGGTTTGAGAAAGCTCCAATAAGTAGCAATCAACCTTGCACTTCCAAAATGAAGAGTTGGATGCTAGGACTTACTCTGTTCTATGGCAAAAGTGAGATGGTTTTCTTTAACTTATGGAAGGTATATTAATAATTTTAACCTATTATGATTTTCTATTGATGTTAAAAAAACTCTATATTACTATGCTCTAATGTTACATATAATACTCATATCTAGGTCAGTGCCTCACTATTTTCTCTTTGACTTGGAATCTTGAAGCTTGAAAGCAAAGGGTTCTTGATGTTGTGGTTGGTACTATCTGAAGTGTGGAAGGGAAGATAGTCATCGATGAATTCTTATAAATAAATCCTCAATCAATTGTGATAGGCTAGGAGCCTTGCCAATGATTTCTTTTATACTAAAATTGCATCTTTGATTTTCCATTTTCCTTGTAGAATAAATGAATATTCTACAACATGTATGGTTTACATACAAGAACCTTTCAATATTCGAGATTTATTACTTCTTAACTTCGTAAGAACAACTAGATTTTCTTACAAATAGTCGACATCCACAACAGAAGCAGTAGCAAGATAGGGAGGCAAAGATACAGAGAAGACTCCCAACTGTATGGTCAAAATGTATTAGTAACTCTTCACAGTTTAGGTGCAAATCCCACCAACTATTGCCAAAGAATATCCCATATCAGAGGTAATTATATTAACTTTCTCAATTTGTACAATGTATATATACATGAAATCTTTGTACAACAAGTTTATCAACAATTTGTATGCAAAAACCTCCAATAAAAAATGCGGTGTGAGACTGGGCATGTAACCTTTACTCTAGAATTCGTACAATGCGGCACCTCTACAGAGAATAATCAAGCATAGCTTTCAAACAAAAGTTGTCCAACATCCATCCATAGTACCGACAATTGCAACAACAACTCCATCTGTGTTTTGAAATACAAAATTGAACAAGACTCTACAAGTGTTGTTGATTATTGATGCATCTGAGTTTCCTGAGGTGTCCAGGAGCCCACAAGATCCATTGTACTATTCAAGCATAGCATGGGGTAGATGACCTACCTATTGATAACACCAATTTTTGTGATGTTTTTGCCCTTTATTCTGTTATCAAAATTGCGCTTTTCTGCTATTTTCCTCTCTTTTATTTGTACTTTTTCAATAATTAGCCATGCAGTGCTCTTAAAACCAATATTTCCATCTTTTGTAGAATTCCCTCCCATTTTGACCCAATAAGGCCGTCCCGGCCCACAATCAATAAGTCCAACCTGAATTGGCCTTCCAACTGCCCGATATAAGCACTGCCCGACAGGGTGGCGCGTCGCAATGACGCACGACACAGGGATGCCGCGCAAGAAGAAGCTGACGGACGACACGCCCTTTACCCGATAGGGAGCCAAGCTTGCCACGACAACCCAAGCTTATCGCGCGACACAGACCACCCATCGGCAGGATCCGCCCGTCATGCGAACGACAGTCAACATCCCTGTGTCGGGCGATATGTGTATTGGTCGTCCAGCACACTAGTGAATACGGAGAACATGTGGCGCTTCGAGCACCATAACTTCTCCAACGGCTGCCTATAAATAGCAGCTACAGGAAGCCGAAAAGATAGTTCAGACAGTTCGGACAGATCAGACAGTTGAGAGCTTTGAGCAAATCCTCGGGGGAAGCTGCGAGAGCAGAAGTATCGCGCGTGAGTGTTTGTATCACTTAGGATAGTCCCAGGTGACACTACAGGTCGATATCGACCAGCGATGATGAGCGACACGAGTGCCCGACAGTAGAATGCATCGCTCCATGCCCGACACGATATCGAACCCGATATGCTCCACTGTCGTGCGTACCACTCGAGATGGTGCATTGCCCGACATGAGCGTATCGGCCAGGTCCCTTGAGTGATACAGTCTGCCGTCAGTTTGTGCCGCCCGAGAGGGTGTGCCGCCCGACACGGCTGTATCGGACTAGGCTCCTGACTGGTATCGGGCTGGAGAGCTACAATAGTCTGTCGTCCTTCTATATCAAGAAGGAGACATTTATCTTTAATTCTGTTATTTAATTCCTTACTCCTACAATGTATTAAGACCTTTAATGTTTATGGAAATTGGAAAGTTTAATGACTTGCTGCTCTATGCTTGGTGCAAAATGTAGGATGACTGCTATGTTTGATATCTGAACTCTAGCTTGCATGTTTTGGATCGCGTTTCTCTTAGCTACCGAATCGTGTTTTTCCGTCGCAACAACTTCGAGAGTTGTGTTGTGGCTCTAGTGTTTGGTCCAATTCTGGAGCACGAGAGTGCCCAGAATGGAGTTGTTTCGGTAACATTCCACTCTAACTTAAGTCCAGCAACCTCGAGAAGGGTGTTGATGCTTGGTCAGAGGCACCCGCTCTGAGAGGAGGGGTGCAGGATGTTATTGCTTGCCACTTGTTTTATTGAAGTCACATCCTTCGTACCTTGCTCTAGCGCTAGTTTTATCCTCCTATTTCTGTTGCATGGAAACTCCTAAAAATTGCTAAATGACTAAACCCTTAATCTTTCTAGTAGCTCTACTTGGAGATAGATTTCTTTGTTTTGTTTGTGACACCTTGATGTTTCCCTCTTGGGAAGTTGTATCTCTTTATACATGCCGGAGTGTAACGTGTCGATTCTGTGTTCTCAACACTATCCCCCCTCATCCCTATGTTCGACCCCATAAACAAAGTTGCGGGGGCCTAAAAGGATTGGGGTTATAAATGTAAAAGCTCGACTACCTCGAATCCGCCTCCAATTTTGGACGCGCGATTTAGGTCGGTCAACTTTTTGGCACCGTTGCCGGGGACGAGGCAAAATGGCACTGTTGACGAATCTGAATCCACTAACTACACTCCCGTGCCTCAAGCTTAGAAATAAGCTTGACAACACTCTTTTTCTTTTTCTTTTTCTTTTTCCTTAGCATTATTATTTGCCTAAACTGAATAATTCTATTTTCTAACATGATTTTTTTGTGCCATTTCAGGAACTCTGAAGAATAGTGACCGGTTCCACCGAGCTTTGATACAATGTCTCGTTGTAAGCAGTCTCTTTCTGAGAGTGAATGTCAGGGCCAAAGCAAGAGGTCGAGCCAGCCTAACTTGGTTGGTCAGCTTTTCGCCTACATAAAAAGACAGGACACCATCATCAGCCAACTGGTGCAGGGCACACTTCCCAACGCTGGAACTCTGAATTCAATGCAACGCCAGATGGCAAGCTTGCAGTTGCGCCAGCGTGAGGTCGATAAGCGGCTAACCCAGATGACTGCTCTGATGAAGGACCCTGCGGTAAAAGCACCCCCATACACTGAAACTTCCAGAATGGCGGTACTGAGGTCGGGAAGAACGCTGGAGTGCCCTGATGAAGTCAGGCCTGAGCCCGAACCGAGGCCTGAAGTTGCAACTCCAGTAGAGGAGGGAGAAATACCGACATACGTTCAAGAGTCTGCGCAAAGGTTCCCTGAAGAGCTACCTGGCGGAAGGAATGCTTACACTCCTAGGATTCCGTTCCCGTATAAGCTAATAAGGGAAAATCTTAAGAAGTGTCATGAGAAGTTCATGGAGTCGATCAGGAAGCTGCATCTCGAAGTGCCCTTCCTTGACGCATTGGAGGAGATGCCTACATACGCCAAGTTCATCAAGGACCTTATCACAAACAAAAGGAGGGGAGGAAGGATTGAGACAGTGTACCTAGCTTCTACTTCCTCTGCTTTCATAAAGCCCGCCTTACCGAATAAGAGAAGGGACCCCGAGCTTTCACAATCCCATTTGTCGTAGGGGACAATGTCGAGCGGAAGGGTCTTGCAGATTTGGGGGCAAGCATCAGCCTCACGCCCCTAAGTTTCACGCGAAGGGTGGGTTTGACCGACATGGTTCGAACCAACATGCGGATTGAAGTGGCAGACCACTCCTATAAGAGACCCGTCGACATTGTCGAAGATGCGTCGATCATGGTTGGAAATTTCTTTATTCCCTGTGACATAGTCGTCATCGACACAGATGAATACCCCCGTTGCCCGATCATCTTTGGACGTCCTTTCTTGGCAACAGGGAGAGCGTTGATTGATGTCTCCGAGGGGATAATCACTTTGAGGGTCGGAAACAACCATATGGACTTCAAGTTGAAGGAGATCATGAGAAGTCCGTCCCTGTCTGAATCAGCATGTTTCGTAGATAGTTGCAATAAATTCTGCGAGGAAATAGAGGAGGATATCCAGACAGTAGACCCCCTTGCTAGGGCTTTAAGCTGTCAGAATCCCGAAGTCGCGAGGTATCTCAACCTTTTCGAACTCTCTGACGAAGACTTGAAAGAAGAGGATGAGATGGTGGAGTCTGTGAAGTATGCCTCTCTCAAGGAGGATCCTCAAGAGAAGGCACCCAGACCCAAGCCTGAATTAAAAGCGTTGCCTGAAGGCCTGAAGTACGAGTTCTTGGATGAAGACCAAAGAAACCCTTTCATCGTAAACGCCGATCTTTCAAACAACCAGCTAGACCAACTCCTTGAGGAGTTAAGGCTACACAGGGGGGCTATAGGATATTCAATAGATGATATCAAAGGCCTTAGCCCCGCCTTGTGCATGCATCACATCAACTTAGACGAATCTGCCAAGCCTCTTGCTCAACCCCAGAGGAAGCTGAACCAGATGCTCAAGGAGGTCGTCAAGAAAGAGGTAATAAAGCTTAGGGATGCGGGGATCATTTACCCAATTAGCGATAGCAATTGGGTGAGTCCGATCCACGTAGTACCCAAAAAGGGCGGGATGAAAGTGGTTAAGGGGAAGAAAGGCGACGAGGTTGTGGTAAGGACCGTCACCGGATGGCGGATGTGCATAGATTACCGAAAGCTAAATCAGGCTACAAAGAAGGATCATTTTCCTCTACCTTTTATTGATCAAGTTCTTGAAAGATTAGCGCATCATGATTTTTTTTTTCCTTGATGGCTTTTCAAGATTTTACCAGGTACCCATCTTGCCCGACGATCAGGAGAAAACAACCTTCACCTGCCTCTACGACACTTATGCCTTCAGAAGAATGCCCTTCAAACTCTGCAACGCCCCCGCCACCTTTCAAAGATGCATGATATCAATGTTCTCAGATTTTCTAGAAGATATCGTGGAAGTTTTCATGGATGACTTTTCAGTCTATGGGAAGGAATTCGATAGCTGTCTGAAATATCTATCATTGGTCCTTCAAAGGTGCTAGGAGAACAACTTGGTCCTGAACATGGAAAAGTGTCATTTCATGGTGCGGGAGGGCATCGTTCTAGGGCATAAGATCTCAAGGCGTGGGATGGAGGTGGACATAAGCAAAGTCAAAGCAATATCTAAGCTTCCTCCACCGAAATCCGTGACGGGAGTGAGAAGCTTCCTCAGACACACCGGATATTATCGAAGATTCATCAAGGACTTCTCGAAGATTTCCAAACCGCTGTCCAATCTTTTGGTAAAAGATGCTGAATTTGTTTTCTCTAACGATTGTCTCAGTTCTTTTCAGGCCCTGAAGAACGCTTTAATATCACCACTTATCCTCCAAGCACCATAATGGGGTTTACCTTTTGAGCTGATGTGCGATGCTAGCGACTATGCGGTTGGAGCAGTCTTAGGGCAAAAGAAAGACAAAAACCACCATGTAATTTGCTACGCTAGTCGCACGTTGGACGAGGCTCAAGTAAACTACACAACAACTGAAAAGGAGATGCTAGCGATAGTCTTCGCGTTTGATAAGTTCAAGTCATATCTCATTCGGGCGAAGGTCAAGGTATATACAGATCATGGGGCAATAAAATACTTAATGCAGATGAAGGACGCAAAGCCCTGGCTGTTGAGGTGGGCCTTGCTACTCCAAGAGTTTGACCATGAAATTATCGACAAAAAGGGGGCAGAAAATGTGGTCGCCGACCACCTATCAAGGATCATGTCTGAGAGACAGGGAGGGCCACCTATCAACGACGACTATGCCGACGAGGCTCTGATGTTGACCACAGCTCGAGAAGAAAGTTTACCCTGGTTTGCAGATATCTATAATTATCTGGCTTGCGGAGAACTGCCTCCTGACATCACATACAATCAGAAAAAGAAACTCTTCGCAGATGCCAAAAACTACTACTGGGATGATCCTCTCCTGTTCAAATGGTGCGCTGACAACTTATATAGGAGGTGCATCCCAGAGGAAGAAACCACAGACATCCTGAGAGAGAGCCACGCCTCTCCCTACGGTGGGCACCTGGGTAGCGAAAGAACAGCTGTAAAAGTACTACAGTTAGGTTTCTACTGGCCCTCCTTATTTAAAGATGCCGCACAATTTGTAAAAATTTGCAAAGAGTGCCAGTTTACAGGGAACATAGGGCGGAGGAATGAAATGCCAATGACGAGCTGGATCGAAGTAGAAATATTCGATGTCTTGGGGATCGACTACGTGGGACCGTTTCCCCCATCTCGGGGTTATCAATGCATACTCATGGCAATAGACTATGTGTCGAAGTGGGTAGAAGCGGTAGCCACCCAAACATGCGATGCCAAGTTGGTTATCAAACTATTCGAGAAGACCATCTTTCCCCGTTTTGGTATACCGCGCATAGTTATAAGCGACGGCGGGTCGCACTTTGGAGAGAGACAATTTGAAGCACTCTTGCGCAAGTACGGAGTAAAACACAAGATCACTACACCCTACCACCTACATACGTCAGGGCAGGTAGAGGTTTCCAACAGACAAATCAAGCAGATCTTGGAGAAAACGGTTAGCCGAACGAGGAAAGACTAGTCTATGAAACTTGACGACATGCTTTGGGCCTACCGTACTACTTACAAAACGCCCATTGGAACCACCCCCTACCGACTTATATACGGAAAGTCCTGCCATCTGCCTTTAGAATTGGAACACAAGGCCCTTTGGGCAATCAAGTTCCTAAATATGGACCTCAACAAGGCAGGAGAAAAGAGGTTTTTGCAGCTTTAAGAGCTCGAAGAGCTGAGAATGAACCCCAACGAAAATGCAAAGATCTACAAACAGAGGACAAAATTGTGGCACGATGCCCACCTCAGGAGAAAGGATGTAAACGAAGGAGATAAAGTCTTACTATTCAAGTCTTCTATTCGTCTTTTCCCCAGGAAGTTACAAATGAGATGGTCGGGACCGTTTACAATGTCAAAGATTTATCTGTCAGGAATTATGGAGCTCTACGACAAGAACGATCCGATCAAAGTTTTTCAAGTAAATGGGCACAGGGTGAAAAGGTTCTATGAGGATGAAGCTTTTGCCAGGAGAGCAGAGATCAACCTGCAAGATATGGGTACAGTCGAGGGCTGAACCAGATGATCCTTCACCGGTCGAGTTGGCGACGCAAACTTCAGCGCTCCTCGGGAGGCAGCCCGGGTTTTTCTTCCTTCTGTAGAGTAGGATGCATTTTTCTTTCTTATAAAAACAAACATTATGGACTGTAATAAGGCCCGAGTCAGTGCACGCGCCGAGCGTACCAACTCTTCTATTTTATGGGCCACTGCTGTATTTCACGAAGCTTTGAGGAGCTGAGGTTAAGGACTTGACCCCTAGCCTATGATGTCGTACTGCTTTTTCTTTGCCTAGCTTTAGTTTTGAGTCGCCTGTTCTAAACTGTATCGGGCCACAGCTCAACCGGCGCGCAGGACGGCTCATATCGGGCGGTTGTATTCTGGGTACCGCAATGGCCGCGACGTATGGCATCCCCGGGCGGCGTGCATATGAGTCTTTGCCCCTAATAAAACTGATGGGACGTTCGCCTCGGGAACGACATGTCTCGGCGGCCGACGCACACCCCAGAATTGCCCGTTTTACCCCCGGCTGAGTTCACTATAAATAGTGAGGTGGGCTCAACATGTCAGACCACTACCCTTACTCTTTCAGCCACCTGTCTGCCATGCAGTAATCCTTTTTGCTCGTGTGTCAGCCAGCTTGCCTTCACCCTTGTATCAGGCGATGGCTCCAAAGAGTAAAGGTGTCGCCCGATAGTCTGTCGCCCGACACGGGTTTTCATATCGCGCGCTGCCTATCAGGTTTACGAGATCAGTCGATTTTTGTGTATCGCCCGGCAAGGTTAAGCGCGACATAACAACCGTTTGTGCTTGCCCGATACGCCATATCGGGTGGCACGTTTTTGCGTCATAACGACCTATCGGGTTCTTGCTTCACGTGACCTTGTCGCCCGACATACCCGTGTTGGGCAGCAGGTTGTGTCGCGTGATTCACCCTGTATCGTCCGATCCTGTATCGCCCTATATTTTCTTTTGATGGACGATACCCGGATTTTGCATGAGACAAGTTTTGTCAAGTTTCTACTACTCTTCCTACCTAACATTTAAATGGTCTATGAACTTGACAACATGTATGAATGATGTGGAGCCAACCTCCAATGGAACTGACAATCAAGGATCAAGAAGCGAAGTCGCCAGCGCGGCTGAAGCAACAACTGTCGGACAGAAACGTACAACGGGGCCACCAACAGCCAAAAATAAAGAAAGCAATTTTTCACGTTCGGGTGGCCTCGAAAGAGGTTCATTTCCTTATCATAGTTTGTCTTCTGCGGTGGTTTAGGACCATCTCCAGAGATAGCACGAGTACTGCCCCGGTGGCCTCTGGATTGAAGGCGGGCATCCCGGTTCCACCTTCTTAAAAGGGGGAAGTATCCACAAGTGTTTTCAAGAGCTCTCCATGCACCTCGAGCTTCCTTTTTGAGAGCTTTGCACTTATTCCGGGTGCGACCAACCGAGAGAATAAAAAGGAGGCTGCAGCAAAGAAACATATTGCAGCTTCTCCAAGGCGAATAAGGGTAGCATTTTGCAGCTTCTCGAAGGCACAAGCGAACCCGCTACATAACCTTCACTGAGCTAGCATGACCTCACCCTGCCTTTCTCATTACTCTGGGACAGAGTGTGGAATAGGTTTGGGGGGGGTCCATGTACCAGTGGAGGAGGTATAAAAAAATCTTTAGGTTCCTTTGTGCCATTTCGCCTTTCCCGTTGGGTTCCTTTATGTCATTTCGTTGCTTATACTTATAATTTTTTTTTCTTATGCTTATAAAATTTTTGAAAATTTTGTTTATTTTGTTCCCATGCATATGTACAAAATCAATATATTAGTAAAAATCTGGTGCAACTTCTTGCCAAGTATGTTTGTCTTTATGCTTAACATGATGCAAGTTCTGTTATATCTTTCTGATAATGCTGCCTCAAAAAAAAGATCACGTTTTTCCGTGAAAAAAAAAATTCGAAAAAAAATAATAATCTAGCAACAACTAAGAGACGAGTATGGAGAAGGAAAAAGCTGCCCAAACAGCAAAAAAAAATCTCTTTGGTTTCCCTTACCCAACAAAAATCCCAAAAAGAGAGAAAAGCCTTATGAGAGTGAATAAAAGCATGAGAGTTGTGCCCAATGAAAAGAAAAAAATATATATACACACTTGTTTCCCAAAAGTACTCATCTTTAGGCATGGTAGATCCGGGGCAGTGGTACGTAGAATGTGAAATCACTGCTCTAAAGCCAACTGGCTTGGATTGCAGGGACCACTTGCCCGTTAACGGACCCTTACCTGGATGGACCGATGGGAAACAAGAAGAAAAACCCAAAAGCCTTAGCCTACCCGATACACAACTTTCTGCCCCAAAAATAAAGCTATTTGGTGTGGAAGCTAACTTCGGAATCATGCACCAAAGTCTCACTGAAGCTGTAGAGAAAAATTTTATTGAAATAATAAGGCAGGAAACACAAGGTCTTTTGTTCGTAATGGAGCAGTATTATCTCTAAAGGCATTTCGATACTTGTTTTTACCCTTTGGCCTGAAAGCAATATTGCACAAGAAGAAGCATCACAAAATAAAGTTTAAATATTGATTGAGGACAATCAAAAATCTAAGTTTGGGGGAGTTGATAACACCAATTTTTGTGATGTTTTTGCCTTTTATTCTGTTATCAAAACTGCCCTTTTCTGCTATTTTCCTCTCTTTTATTAGTACTTTCGCAATAATTGGCCAAGCAGCGCTCTTAAAACCAATATTTCCATCTTTTGCAGAATTCCCTCCCATTTTGACCCAATAAGGCCGTCTCGGCCCACAAGTAATAAGTCCAACCTGAATCGGCCTTCCAACGACCCGATACAAGCACTGCCTGACAGGGTGGCGCGGCGCAACAACGTGCGACACAGGGATGCCGCGCAAGAAGAAGCTGAGGGACGACACGCCCTTTACCCGAGAGGGAGCCGAGCTCGTCACGATAACTCAAGCTTGTCGCGCGACACAGACCACCCATCGGCAGGATCCGCCCGTCATGCGACCGACAATCAACATCCCTGTGTCGGGAGATATGTGTATCGGCCGTCCAACACACTAGAGAATACAGAGAACACGTGGTGCTTCGAGCACCATAACTTCTCCAACGGCTGCCTATAAATAGCAGCTACAGGAAGCCGAAAGACAGATCGGACAGTTCAGACTGATCAGACAGTTGAGAGCTTTGAGCAAATCCTCGGGGGAAGCTGCGAGAGTAGAAGTATCGCACCTGAGTGTTCGTATCGGGCAACTCTAGGTGAGCTCCTCCCCATCCCGAGAGGGAGGGGATAGTTCACTTAGGACAGTCTCGGGTGATACTACAGGCCGATATCAGCCAGTGATGATGAGCGACACGAGTGGCCCACAGTAGAATGCATCACTCCATGCCCGACACGATATCGAACCCAAAATGCTCTGCTGTCGTGCGTACCGCCCGAGAGGGTGCATCGCCCGACATGAGCGTATCGGCCAGTCCCTTGAGTGATACAGTCGGTCGTCGATTTGTGCCGCCCGACACACATGTATCGGACTAGGCTCCTGACCGGTATCGGGCTGGAGAGCTACAGTAGTCTGTCGTCCTTCTATATCAAGAAGGCGACATTTATCTTTAATTCTGTTATTTAATTCCTTACTCCTGCAATGTATTAATACCTTTAATGTTTATGGAAACTGGAAAGTTTAATGACTTGCTGCTCTATGCTTGGTGCAAAATGTAGGATGACTGCTATGTTTGATATCTGAACTCTAGCTTGCATGTTTTGGATCGCGTTTCGCTTAGCTACCGAATCGTGTTTTCCCGTCACAACAACTTCGAGAGTTGTGTTGTGGCTCTAGTGTTTGGTCCGATTCTGGAGCACGAGAGTTCCCAGAACGGAGTTGTTTCGGTAACATTCCACTCTAACTTAAGTCCAACAACCTCGAGAGGGGTGTTGATGCTTAGTTAGAGGCACCCGCTCTGAGAGGAGGGGTGCAGGATGTTATTGCTTGCCGCTTGTTTTACTGAAGTCGCATCCTTCATACCTTGATCTAGTGCTAGTTTTATCCTCCTATTTCTGTTGCATGGAAACTCCTAAAAATTGCTAAATGACTAAACCCTTAATCTTTCTAGTAGCTCCACTTGGAGATAGATTTCTTTGTTTTGTTTGTGACACCTTGATGTTTCCCTCTTGGGAAGTTGCTATCTCTTTATACCTATCGGAGTGTAACGTGTCGATTCTGCATTCTTAACACTATCCCCCCTCGTCCCTGTGTTCGACCCCGTATATCTACTTCGACCCCGTAAACAAAGTTGCAGGGGCCTAGAAGGATTCGGGTTATAAATGTAAAAGCTCGACTACCTCGAATCCGCCTCCAATTTTGGACGCGCGATTTAGGCCGGTCACCTATATATCTAGTTGAACATTCATGTGAGTTTGTAACCATTTAAGAAGGCTATCAAGCACACCTACTATTTGCTTTAGAGTCTCAGTAGAAAGTTAGCCATTTCTTCTCTTCCAATTAATATTGTAGAGAATTGTGAGTGTTATCTGTGGTGAGATTGAAGTCCAAGAGTTTAATGATCTTAGTTCCTATTGATTCTTGAATGGCAAGAATCATGTGTATAAAGTGATTGTTTGATCCACATTGGGATAATATGGGTGTAGATAAATAGAGCATGGTGGGTGGATCCTAAATGGCAATGACATAGACGTCATGTTGAGTCACATTCAATGTGTTTGTCGTGAAGCTTTCTTTTTATCGGTATTTGGTCTAACAATAGTAGATATAGGATGACTTGCTCTCATTTTTCGTATTGGTTGCAAATAAGTGTATGGATCCCTACCATGATTTATCACTGATAAGAATTTCTAAGGAATCATATTGTAGGCACTTAGCTACTGAGTTTGTAACCTTGTTATGTAGCTTTTTTTTGGGCCACTAATCATCCTACTATGACACCCTTTAGAGTCTTCTAGCAATATGTGGGACAACCATCATCAATTCCATCATTCAATTGTTTCCTTTCTTTATCTCTATTCTACTCAAGAACTATTAGGCATTCTTTTCTAGATCGACCTAAAGGAGTGATACAAGGTAGCATTAATATCACTCTCCTTTATTAGTGTAGCCTACCCTTCATGTGTCAGTTCCGTTTTCTTTATTTTATCACATGTGCAACCCATTCACATGCTTTGTATCTCCTTTACACCTCTTTCCAACCCATGGGGGGCTAAGTCAGTTGATGTTAGTAGACTTACAAGCTATTGCTAATTGATTGTGGTCCATTTATTTTCTTCCAATCAGACCATTCAGTCCTGTTTGATTTAACTTATGTGAGCCATCAATGTATTACAAATAAAATATAAGAAAAAAAGGGGTGAGTCCCCCTCATTGTATTATATATGTCAAACTATAAATACAAACAAATAAAAGTTTGTATATTTGTAGTGTTAGACATTGATACATTTTTTGATATATTATTCACTTCTTGTTGTAATAAACTAATTTGCAAGATTATTTTAAGTACTTCCAAAATATAAACTCATTCCATATATTTTTCCTTTCAGGAGACAATTATTTAACACGATCAACAATCTACCTATGATATTTGATGTTGTCATCACATCTAGAAAGCCAAAAAAAGAAAAGCTATCCAATGGCAGCAACAAAAGTAGCAAGGCAACCTCAAAGATGGTGAATAGTATTTCAAACAATGATTGTTATTTCTGCGTTTACTATAACCAGTTGGCTAGTAAAAATAATTGATTCTGATTTAACCAATTCATTTTATCTAGGTATTGGAAATTTCGATAAAGTCTACAACCAATAAATGTAAAGGTTGAAGTATTGCATGTTCCTCGCATATTGGATTACTTCTTCATAGGTATGAAAGGTGAATTTTTTCCAATGTTTGCTTACTATAGTTTCTGCAAGTGGGACATACTTCTCCCATTCCCTCTACTCTATGATACAATAACTTTAAGGAAATTCAAGCTTCTTCTATCTACACATGCCCCTAGTGTGGGGTTAAATGTGATGCCAAATTTTGGGGCTGTTGAAGTTAGCTTTGTATTGATGTCTACCTCATTCTCTTCATATTTATCAACCTAGGGTACCTTTTTACATATCATTCTTTTCCACATTGCTTTATATTCTTAACTATTACCCATAAATCTGGTATTTCTCCTCTTTGTTTAAGGTCGGACTCCTATACTATCTAATGTCCATTTGTGTCTCTGATTCCACTTCATAGTAGCCTATCTGAGCATCTTCTTCATGTTTCCCTGGAATATGGTGCAAAGTATCAGAGAATTTAAGAATGTAGCTAGACCATGCACTTGCTAAAGTAATAGCAAATCATAATAATTTAACATCCCCATTACTGTAAGAAAACTATTGGATTTAAAACATTGGTATCATCAATATCCTGTGTAACTAAAACCAATGACAAATCAAATTTAATACACAACAAATTACAGAGGACTTATATAAATTGAGTTAATAGAGAAATTGTTACTTGATGTCTACATTAGATGGAGAGTGCTTTCCAATGTAGGGATGAAAAATCTTGACATTTAACCTAATCTCACAACTTTCTTATTCTCTTAATGAGCTATTTCTTAACCATCTCACTAAAATTTTACAAGGTCTAAGTATTCACTAGCTTCATTAACAATGTACAAGAGAGAACAATTTTCTAAAGGCAAAAGTTAGATTCTAGTTTCTACTAGATAATAGTAATTTATGACATCACCAATACATGATATGTGTCCCATTACAAAGCCAAGTATCTTCATGTAAATTTGTGTTTAACTGACACTCTAACCACCTCAAGAGGCACTCTTTTGATTTCATACAAGTTCTTAAACATTTAACATACATGTTTATTATGCTTGCAAGCGCCATGTGAGTTGAATTCTCTTGTTTTCATGAACTTCACCTATGAAGGAATCTTCTTAGCTATTTTTATCATAAATTCTCTTGATGTTGAGCTCCAAACTCAATTTTTAGTGCACTTTCTTATCTTTATTTTGTTAGCCAAGAAACTTGTCTTTCTTTCATGTCATGTGTGAGATTTTAGGAAACAGTAATATCATTTCATTCATATGTAAAGATCTATAGATGTGGTAACAAGGTTGTTTAAGAGTTTTCTGATGACTAATTTTTATTTTAGTGATCAAAATGGCATATTCTATAGGTTTGAACTGTAGAGTATCTTGCAAACTTCCCAACTACATTGATAGGTAGAAGTGTCTGCCCGAATTAAGATATGATTAATTTCCCATCTTCTTATGTGATAGTGGTGCAGATACATTGAATCAAATATACCTTCTGAAGTTGCCTCATTTGGTGTTAGTGATGTGACCATACTTTTTTAAATATGCATTTACATAGAGCTCCAACAATATTTATCGAGACCACTCAAAGCCAAGATATAGTACATAGTACGTCAAGAAATTATCGCACAATTTTCTTTTTTACCTTACTACATTTTAGAAGTCTATTTATGATTGACATCTTTAATAGACCCTAATTTAGTTATAAATTTTGCAGCTTATTGGTTTGTCATTTCTTATATGTTGTTATTAGTAATGATAGATTGTTAATATGTTGAATTCTCGTTTCAGGGATTTTTATTTGAATTGAGAGAATACATGTTATTTTGTTTTTTGGTACATGAAACACATACCCCATCATGCAGTGGATAAAATACGTGGCCTTCGTGCATCTCGACTTCCGTCTCATTCTCAATCTACAATACTCAAGCATACAAATGTATGTGTGTTACATCAAAGATGATTGTTGGGCTCAAGAGATTTCCTTCTTTTGACACTGTGAACCTAGACAGTGGCATAGATAATGCACAAATCATGTATTCATAGCTATAGTATGATGTGGGGTAAAACTTTGAGAATTAATCAACGCATATTCTCATGGGGTTCATATTATTCAACTACATATTCAAAAAATTTAGCAAAAAGAATTAGCTACACGGGTATTATATTCAAATTTTATATGTAAGGATAAATGTAGTTAAATATGATAGATAAAAAAATTGGGATTTTTTTGTAGTGACACTACCATAGAAGGTAATCAATCATACTTGATCATAAATCAAAAGCCCTTCATTATATAGTTGATACCTATGTGAAAGATAATAATTATTATTCAAGGATCCTCATAGTAGAGCTGAGTCTGTGAATATTACAACTAGGAGTTTTGATCAAACTCTAATTATTTCCAATTATCCTAAAATAAGGGTTTCTCATTCACAACATAAATCAAGGGATTAACATTTTAAACTATCAATAACCATAGGTTGATTTCCAAACTTAGGGAAAGAGTCAATGAGCTAGTCAAAGCAAGAGATGAAGCAATTAAGATGAAAATAGGATAATTATGCACATGCATAAGTATTTAACTATAGTATTCACATCACATAGCCTTAATTGCGCATAGCTACAAGTTAGGAAACAAAGTCTTAATTGCGCATAGCTAGCATTAGGAATGGATGGGGCGCAGATCTGCCTTGTGATATGGATAATATTCTGCTTTGGTGCCAAAGTATGTTTGCGGATCCATGGGCACTCTATTTTGTTGGCATAGTACTTGGTAGCATTTTGTATGGGATTTGGAAGGAAAGAAATACCAGAAGGCATGGAGGCCCACCCAAAGATTTTTTGAAGCTGATGGAAGAGATCAGTAGGGACTTTAGAGCTGTGTGCACAACCAGAAAACAACTCATGGTACGAATGAGTTGCAATGCTAGAAAATGTTGGGGGTTTTTGTAGCTACTTCCCATATTTTTCTATTTTAGATTAGTTCTTAATCATACAACAGGTTTTACATAACCTTGTAATATGATGCTCAGTCGGGTGTGGCTTCCTTGTAAAGTTTAGCAAAGTTTTGGCAATACAAATTTTACCTATTCCAAAAAAAAAACAAAGTCTTATAAAGCATTAAATCTAGGATAAAAAGTTGAACATTGTAGAAACTTTATACGAGATGCAGGAAGTAAGCATGCATGCATGAAAAATGAAGAAATAGATAGGTGCATAGACCTACCAACACAATTTTAATACTTTATTCCACTTCAGGCAAGACCTAAACTTGGGATAGTAGGTAAGGAATGAAAGGATGTATAGGAAATAAATTTATTAAAGCCTAAAATGATACATGTATGCAAGGATATATTTAAACAATTAGAGGAATGAAACAATCAAACATATAATGTGAAATATAGAATTTATTTATACAAAAAGAGAAAAGAAAGGAGTAAGAGAAGGGGGTGGTTGCACCACGATATCGACATAGGGATCCCAAACCTATGTTTTGGGACCAGTTTCACCTGTGTCTTGTTGATGGGGTATGCCATGTAGGAGTAGGAGAAGCAGAGATATCGGTGCTTCCTAGTCTGAAAAATAGGAATAAAATTTGGTAACTCAGTGATGTCATCTCTATCTATAAATTGATTTTTAACTTCACTTAAGGGTTTGATCGGTTTGGTGTAATTTTTCCTAAAAACATGGGAAGTCAAGTTCCTTTTTCAATTTTGACTGACTGGTTTGGTAAAAAGTCCCAAATTTGAGTTCCCCTATTTTCCCTGGACTTCCAACCATATATATAGTCTGAGGTTTTTTACTTCAGTAATACATGAGTCAGAAAACAAGTTCCACTAGAATCACATCTTTCCTTCTTCACTGTTCCTCTCATCCAGTGGCAACTCAACAAGGAAACTGGCCAGAGAATGTGAACAGTCGTAGACTTGCGATGCCTTCTCTTACTCGACGCATGACCTGGAATACATAATTTTTAGTGTTCGTTGTATGCAGACTTGTGCATGGTGAACTGGTTAATGAAGAAGAAGACGATAGACTTTGTATCACTTCTAAACCATACACCAAAAGGGAAGATGATGATACACTAAAATGAAAGACAACGATCGGTTATTGTATTCTAATTTTGATAGAGGTTAAAACATAACATGAACATTGATTCTTTCATTATCTTTTTGTAATCAGATCTGGGAAGGTTTAGAATGGGGTGATCTATAATTGTTCAGATCCGTGAAGGTTTAAAAATAGGTGATCTATCTCTATTCAAATAAACAAAAGTATGAAACTTAAAAAACTTTGGAACTATATTAAAAAGATCAGAGAATAATTGATTTGCAGATAAAATAAGTATGTTTCCAAAGAAATTTCTAATTCAAACCAATCATTTAGAACTTATATTTCCAGAACTCAAAATCATTTTTGAGAAAAAGAATTCCTAGAAATTTACACTTACGCTGACTAGTCAAACCCTAAATGAATTTAACAGTAGAGTGTCATCAAGGTACCCATCAATGTATGAATATAAATAGGAAGGCCCTAGGATGTTGAAACAAGATGAGATAGAGAGGAGAGGCTAAAAATGTTCTAGAGGAACCCTCTCTTCTCTCTCCACCACTAAACTTAGGGTTGCATGCTCAGGATAAACTTCATTGCCAATCCAAGTCATCCAATCCAATTTTGAACAAGTAGTACCCTAAGTTGAATCTGTTTGTAGTACTACCACCCCAAGCTTGTCATGTTCTATGAAGTTTTAGATATCTTCAAATTTAGTATCCATTTTGTAGTGGATCATTAATCCTCCTCCTTCAATTCCAATCACCCATTGAAAAGAGATGGTGGAGAGTGGATGCTCATGGCGCTCCAATTTGTGGTCATCAATATACTTACCTTTCCAAATTGAGCAATTGTTGTCAATAGTCCCCGAACAATTTATTCTAGACCATTGTAGATATGTTGTTTGAAATAAAGTGACAAGTATCAACGTGAGAGGTGTCACCCTGCACAAGAGTTGAAGTTGAATCTGGATGCTCGATTTGAACCTCCAGTTGGGAATTTGTTTGGCTTCCTTGAAAATGTGGAAGTCATCATCATCAAACAAAAATTGTAGAATTTTTGATCCCTCATTGGTTTCTTAGATGAATCATGTAGATGAAATAAAGAGCTTCCCTAGATGGGTAAGTATTCATAGAAAAATCTCAGTGAACCCAGTTGATAACTTGAATAGGATGGTGAGATTAGTTCCACATCAAGCCCAATGGAATGCTATTGATGATTGAATGAAATCTTCATGATTGTGCATTGTCTCTTGCAATCGCGTGATAACTAGATTGATGAGTTCTTGAAGTCTCCTAGCACATTTAAGTTTCTCATCATGAATTTGTAGGATATGGGCATAAAAGCTTTCAAGTTTTACCAATTATTGGAAATCCACTATATCAAACTCATGCACTTGGATAAATCTATGTTCAATAGTTGGAATCATATATCTATGTGCAAGATCTCTATGGCTACTTGGAGTTGTGATTTCCTTTGAGTCTCTCCCACACGAAATAAGTTTGATCTTGGAGATGAGCCGCTAAGGAAGATAGGAGTGCATCAACACTTTCTCTTGTTAGTGCCACTGCTTTAACCAGTTCTTGAATCCATAGTGAAGTGGAGGTCAGTGTAGATCAGAGATCTTCATTGTTGGAGCATCTACATATGATGATGGGGGGCGAATATAGCTTGACTAGTTAAAGTACACATCTTTCAATTGTTTTCCAATAGTAGGGGCTGCGAAAAAATTCCAGACTACCACTGTATAAGATATCTTTCCTTGCTAAGACAAGGTCCACTACTAAAATGACATAAGAAAAAGGAAAAGTATTTTAGTATGTGTTAGCAAGGATGTGAAAAACAAAATAAGAACAATGCATATATGTAAAAGCTTATGATGACATTTTTTTAGGAGTGTAAATGTGGAAAAAACACGTCACCAACAATAGTGTCAAAAGTTGATCGGTCTTAATTGCACATTGGAAGAGATGCAGAATTAGAAGGACCAGACATCAAATTTAAAACCCTAAAACTTTAAAGATCCCCAAAACTCAATATGAGGTTAAAGTAGATATATGGGTCGAAAACATGGATGTGATGACATTTATGATGCTTAATATCTTGTAGTTATGCCAGTTAAGAAAAATTCTTAGTTGATATAAACAAAAACTAGAACAAGACAAACATATATTGTTCGCATGTAAGCCCAAAGAGCCGGCCATATGATGATTGTAATGTCATACTTTGTAAATGATTTGAATAATATTAATAAAGAAAATTTTTATCTATATGTTTTAATTGTGTTTGAGATAATATTAATACATGATAGATGTCTAGAGAAGGACAAAACTCATTGATGTATGTCTTCAAGTATTTGACTTGAACAATGAGATCATACATATGTTAAGAGTATATACATTCTAACTAATGTCCCTAGTCTATTTTATTGTGGAAATAACCATAGATATCAATAACACAAAAGACTAGAGTGTGTGTTGGTTGATGACGGAATCTCATCAGTCAGATCATATATGATATCAAACCAAGCACACATATACATGTTAAAGAGAAGTGTATCAGACAAACCCTCCATAAGAGTGATGCATGGAAACTACACTTGCTTAGTCAGGATCATCTCTTATAGTATTGGTGATGACTGTTGTTCTTAGACCAAAAATCACTACACTCATCACATGTGGTTGGGTACACGTTGAAATCATCAAACGAAATCCTAAAACATGGGTTGTTATAACGGTGAAGATTGGGTGACTTTGACACATGGGGACTTGACTGTGAGTGATAGATATAGAATTTGTCCCTCTTAAGGGAGTATGACATCCTGGCCACTTGATAAGTGAGACTGTGAAATACATGGTCATGTACATGCGAATCAATATATGATATTGAGCTTGCATATATCTCAAACAGTCTACTCTGGTTCAAGAAACATGGATTGAATGTTTGTAGAAGATAACAAGTGTGTGCCTCAAATTCAATCTGGATATCAGTGATAAAGGGACTGTACATTCACTGTAACACCAATAACAAATTGTAGGTTGAAAGTTATACTCCAACTTTCCTCTTTACTTGGGTAGAATTGATGTGTGACCAGGCACCACTCTTTGCTTGTGAAGTCATAAGTTATTTATGGGCATTCACTGCCAACGTGAAATGGAACCTATAGCCTGCGTTTGGCACGGGACCGAAATACGGTTTGTTGTTGTCTTTTAGTGCACAACCCTACCAAACAAGTGTCATTTTGAGGCTGATTTGTGTTTGGTTCTCAACCCTGAAAAAACCCCGTTATGGGATAACGAAACCCCCTAACGCGGGTTCCCCCATTCCCACGAGGGATGGGATTCCGGTTCACAAATCGGTTTTTGCGATCCTCTCCTCTCCTCACCCCGACACCCATCCCAACATTCTTCATCTTCCCCTCTACCTGCTCTATCTTCTTCTCTGTGGTCTGTTCTCTCTTCTCTCCCGAGACCTCGAGACGACCTCACCATTACTATTATCTGTGAGTTAAAGCTGAGTCCCATCGTTTCTAGCGGAAAAGCCATGGCAGGCGACTGGCATACGAAAAACACTGCCTAGTGGAGTAGGTAGAATACCTGGTCAATCAAGCAGATGTATGGGTGTGGTGGCTCGTCTACAAGCGCTGAACTACACCGGCAGTCTACACGCCGACAAGGAACACTCCCGAGTTGTCATCTCCCATAAAAGTGACCCATTTCACAGTGTACAAGCTGTGCAGTAAACCCTAGCAAGGGAAAGCGCTATTACGGCTGCTATATAGTTCCGCACT
Source organism: Alisma plantago-aquatica (assembly GCA_963693085.1). NCBI lineage: Eukaryota > Viridiplantae > Streptophyta > Magnoliopsida > Alismatales > Alismataceae > Alisma > Alisma plantago-aquatica. The sequence continues at coordinate 1,312,982,807 of OY856410.1, read as the reverse complement.
TCATTAGCGATCTCCTCACTTTTCACCTTCGAACCCTCCACACAGTTTTTTGTTCCGCCACCGCTGCCGAGCCCCTTTACTAGGAAGTCGCCGACCTACTGGCAAGGTTTGTCTCCACCGACCCTTTTCTTTCTTTCTATTTGCTACCCTCCTATCTTTACTCTTGTAACAAAAGATGATTTAATCAGTAAACTAATGTGTATTTCTCTCTCAATTTCTTGTCACATATTTTGTCCCTGGCAATGTCTATTCGTGCTCCTATTTTTGTCATCTCGACTGAGTAGGTATTTGTTCTTATCAAACAACAACACGTTTTCTCCTATTTTGGTTGTGTGCTTTCTTGATTCGGACAATATTGTTGTTGTATTATGTCCACGAGTAACAAGGGTCATTGGGATGTTGTATAACACATGGTTGTTGGCTATTGTATTATCGCCATGATATTGTTGTTGTATTGTACACAAATAACAAGTAGGGCTCAGTTTTTCTGGTCAGTTACCAAGAAAACATGAATTATTGTATGTATGCCCCTTGTATTTGAACTCTCTATTCTTGTAACATTGTCGACACTCCAAGTACTACACAGGAGACCATCGTGCTCTTTTCTTCTGTTGGCCTAATGTTAAATATTATTGATAACATACTAAAGAACAAATGTAATTAAAACTTTTACCATTGTCCCCATGGAAAACACTAGTCTTGTTTTTTACAATACATATTCATTAGCCAAAGGCACTTTACTCCAACCATTTATGTGTCACCAATAAACAAAATTACAATAGGAAAGCATCCAATAAATGGGGGTTTTCAATAATATTCTCAGCACAAATTTGTATGCATTGTCTAGGTCTAATTTTGTAAGGTAGTTTTTTGTGTACTTATTCTACCACATTGTAACACACTAGGCTAGATCTTTTTGTGCTTATTCTAGCATTTTTTTCCTATTGTTGTTGACCTTGTCACAATATCGCTGCATGTCATGAGATGAATGGTTACTTTTAACAAATTCATCAATATGTAGTCTACATATACTACACTTGCAAGGTTGATGATTCATAACACATTTAATTCATGTATTCTCAATGATGGTTATTTTGTTTCTGAGATGGAAAGATGGTTCTTCTAGTCATCTACTTGGGCTATCCTTGATGTGGTTTCTTTCATTTCCATCAACCCCCAAGAGTCACACTAAATTTGGCTCTAGAATGATAGACATAATGACCTCATTATATTTGTGTTTGAAGATACCTCAAAAACTACATTGGTGGATGCGTTATTTTCATTCATTTCAATTATAAAGTCCATTCCAATGACTATGGCATAGTCTCATTAATTTTATCATGTACTATATTTATAATGATCTTCTTCATTCCATATGCACTTCAGCATATCTTCCTCAAAGCTCAAGTATTCACAACCTACAGAGCATAATTTCAAAGGTGCCCTTGTCACATGTTTTATTAGTTAAGGAGTTAAGGGAGTACACATCTTTTTAGTTTCAATCAAAGAAGAATAAGAACTGGGGTTGGAGTCTGCAAAATGATGCGTGCATTCCAATCTGATCCACGTGTGTACCACTATTAATCTGTCCACATGATTGACCAAGGTCTGCAGTATTGTCTTTGCAATTATCTACTAGAATATCCATATTTGGAAAATAATCATTCACTATGTTAAGTAGAAAATCCATGTCTTATCCATGTCACATATTCACTAGATTTAATTCATATCCTTCCTGAATTGTAAAAATTCTTGTGAACGTCATCTGGCACAACTCATACACAACTCATACATGTGGCTCACATTTAAGCAAATTTTTTTTTTGCAACATGTAATGTAGTTGTGCATAACGAAATGATGGTCAGAAAACTTGGTTGATTTATTTTAAAATGCCACTCCACATAAATCCTTACCCTCCCTCCTATACAAATTGTTCAGTGAAGTCAGTTTTCATCACGAGAAACAAATGACATCAACATGTCCTTTCATTTCTCTAAATACGAGTAGCAAATACAGAAAGAAACTGCACTGCTGTCTACATTATACATACATGAATTATGGTTACTTGGTACAACAAGGCTTGTGAGGAAGAACAATATTGCAAATGTAGAAGGGCTTTTCATAACAAATGACAAACTACCATTGTGTTTTCAGCAACAATATTTGTAATACAAATATGATGTTTGTGTCAATGATTTTTTCCCTATTTATGAGGTGATGTTTCTGAAGATATCTGATGATAGTGTTCATATCCAATCCAAAAAAGAGACAAAAAAATGTTTAATTTGTGAAAGTGGGACTTTATGAGGTGATGTTTTTTGTTATTTTACTTTCTATTCAGCTTACCCACATATTATAGCCCTTTTCTAACTAGGAACAATGTTACTATTATACACACATCCTCTTAAGCTCAAATATTTTTACGTGAGTGATATAGCTGACATATATCAATATTTTTACAATTTCACTATTGTACACACTATTGATATAGCAGGCATATATCAATATTTTCAAATTTTTACCTGTACTTGTACCTATAAATATTTTAATTTGTGAAAGATGGTCTTGTGGTCAAATGCACAGACTTCATTCATCACACCACCTAGGACATAGATAGACTGGTGGAACAAACATACAATTCGAACCAATAAGCACATACACAGCTTGTTGGAATGTGGGCATTACCACATACTGAAAGACGTGAAAATTTAGTTGATTATCTGTCAACTAGGTTTGGGTCAAATTTATGAGGTTATGTCATGAATCGTATCATCGATATTTCTAAGAAAAAATCATGGTCATCTTTATAATAAAAATATATATACAACTGAAACTATAGTTAGTATGGGTAATTTTGTGATATATGTTAGTATAGGGATATATGTTAGTATAGGGATATATAGTTAGTGTAGGGATATATACTTCAAATGCCAATTGTGTTGTGAGGTTAGGAATTTTTTACGAATTATTATAGGAATTTTGTGATATATGTTAGTATAGGGATATATACTTCTAATGCCAGTTCTGTTGTGAAACAATTATGCTTTGTGATATATGTTAGCTTGAATGAATGATTTTAATTTTCATGTAAGACCAAAATGTTCACCCATTAGTATTGTGCTGATTATATTGCAAATAATCCAACTATTTCGGCTAATATGTATTCCCTCTGAATTTCTAATATGTACCATCCCTAACCCTTTCGTTGGTCGTACAACTCTCTTCAACCTTCAATTCGGCTTACCAGGTATATCTTATGAGAAATACGAACACATTTAATGTGAATGTCATGTTGAATGCTTGCTATTTATGTAGTTTTCCTATAATGAACATATTGGATGATGTGTTTGCTAAAACCATTTCAAATTTAACAACAATTTCAAATTTGTTGTACAAATTTTGGATCTTATGTCTGGTCTGGCTAATGGATCTTGTCTTAGACTACTTCAATACAAGTTATTGCTTTCAACTGTGTAGTCTCATACTAGTTCGTATAACGGTTTCGTTTAAACACCCAGACTAAAGTGATATATCGCAGTGTCATTGCTACTACGGTTGTACCTGACCCGAGGTTCCGTATTGTATGGTCGAAAGAGTTGGATGAGGCTCTGGTTGCGGCATTGAGGAGAAAATATGACATGGGTAGGTGCGTCGATGGAATATTTACTAGGGACGCGTGGAGGGAGATGCTACGTGATAGGCATATCAGGATGGGGAGGAACGAGGGTACATTGGATCAGTTAAAAACTCGGTGGAAGAACCTCAGGAGAGACTATGCAAAGATAAAACTGGTGACCAACAAAAGTGATGTTTGATGGGATGACAGCAGGCACAAGCCAATATTCCCTGACACCCCAGAGTGGAGGGAGGCACTTGCGGTATGTCTAATAATATACACTCCCCTGAGTATTATATATTAAATTAAACATGCTAATATTGACCTAATCAGTAGTTGTCCCCTATTTTAGGCAAATAGGGAACTAGCGAGATTGATCAACATACCATTCTACCACTACCACGACGTCGAGCTGATGGGGGGAGGAACATAGATAGGGTCCATCATGCAATGTCCTCAACCGATAAGCAACCTCCTTGTATGTTACATCTGAAGATGATGTTGTTGTTGACCTAGATGCATCCCAAAACCGACCGGTCCAACCCGTCCAACTGGTTTCAATGAAGACATGGGTAATTCTGGGATGCAAAGCGAGGACACCAATGGCGGATCACACAACCAAGGTTTTCATGCAAGGACTCCCACCACGATCAGACACAGGAAGCGAGCGTCAAGCTCACGGGACAGTTGTGTCATGTTTAATGATGTCGTGTCCAAATTCACACATGTGTTTTCCAAGGTACATGAGATGGGCAATGGAATTGCTACTAGGTCTAATGATAAAGATGAATACCAAACCATTTTGCACCACTTTCATGCAAGCTACCCTGACGCCCCTATCCCAATTTTTACCACTCTTGTGCACGCCATAAAAGATCTAGCTAACCGTAACATTTACCTAATCCTTATGAACACCCCACAAAAAATTACCATTTGGTTGCAAGACTTGTGGGAAATATGGAACACAGCTTCTGGAGCTTCTGCATCACAATCACCCTTTACGACACAATCTCCACCGTCCCCATTTGCTAGCACAAGTGGTTACAATAGTAGAGGTCCTGCCCCGCCGCCGTACTTCTGAGGTTGTCTAATTTAAGAACTATATCAGTATCCTACCTTTTATTTTATGAACTTTCTCAAAAGTTGTTGTTGTACTATTTTATTCCGTTGGGAACAATCTCTTAACTATGGTACTATGTAACGGTTTATCTTGTTATTTGCTATTTGGTCAGTATTTGCTATTTTTTCACTATAGCCCTAATTTAATTTCTGCAATATCTCGATATTTTTTTGATGCGGTTAATCACTTTTAATTCTAGACGTGATGGCCAGTATTCATCCATATGAAACAACTAATGACATTCTACAACTACTGGATCTTATGTCTGGTCTGGCTAATGACATTGATAATGCAATATCCTACCAAATAGCTGACCAAATATCCCACAATATAATGCAAAATCTAGACGCTGCAACCACACACCAACCAATACTGAGATCGGTTAGTATTAGGAGTGGCCATCAAAAGGTTTTAGAAATAATAACCGGCCATGAAAGGAGGGAGTACGATATGTACCATATGCTACCCAATACAGTTTTAGCCTTTGTTCACAAACTTGAGGACCGAGGTTTGTTGAAAAGTACCAGAGGTGTATCATCAGTGGAGGCAGTTTGCTACTTCCTTCAAATGGTTGGCCATGTCCATACCAACCATGTTCTGGTTGAGGACTACATTCGCAGCGGTGAGACCATAAGTATAAAGTTTAAAGAGGTGTTGGATGCAGTGTGTGCTTTGTGCAATGAATATATTGTCATGCCAATTGCATCCACAACTCTGCACCGCCGCATCATTGAGAGTTCAAGATTTTACTCTTACTTCAAGGTATAACGATCACTTAGTTGACCATTATCCATTCCGTTGTTAATATAACCACTATCGTCATCGTTGAGTTTGGTATTTACTTGCGTATTTCTTATATACTTGTCTTAGGATGCCATTGGGGCAATTGACGGGACACACATCCTCGTTTTGGTGAAGCGCGATAAGAAAAACTGATATAGGAATAGAAAAGGGAATGTTTCCATGAATGTCATGGTTGTAGGAGACTTCTCAATGGAATTTACATATATCATGACTGGTTGGGAGGGATCTGTTGCTAACCAAAGGGTACTTCACGCAGCTACAACCACAAGAGGGTTCAAAGTACCCACTGGAAAGTACTATCTTATTGATGCAGGGTACGCCAACACCATCCAATTTCTTGCACCATATCAAAACGTTGCTTTCCATATAGCAGAGTATTAGGGTAACAGAAGCTCATACACCAGTAAAAAGGAAATGGTCAACCATCAACATGGTCAACTACATAATGTTTCTTAGCGAGCCTTTGGTGTGTTGAAGAAGAGGTTTTACTACTTTCATAAAAGAGTGACTTTTCCCATGCAGTCTCTGTCTCAGATTGTAATGGCTTGTTGTATCATTCACAATTTTATCCGGCGCCAAAATGATGGTGATCCTATGATGCATGAAAACTTGGATGAGCCTCATAATACCACTGACATCTTGAACGAATTGAGTTCTCGCCAACAAACAAGCCAGGCCGATGCTAGTGAGGGAGATGTTTTACGTGAAACTATTGCCAATTCTATGTGGGCAAATCAGTGACTTATACATATGTTTTCTAACTTGTAGACATTGAAACATGTTCTACAACATGTTTCACTTACTCCCTTTTGTAATTTAATTTTGTAGTTTAATGGCCAACTTTTGTTCTCAAACTCTATTGTTGACTACAATTTTACCTAGTTATAAACAATGTCAAATTATGTCTCATTAGGTTTTATGTCTAGAAATGGACAATGACATGTTGTCGTGCCCATGTGGTCTGCAGTGCATCGTACGAGTGTACATGGAAGCCACAGATGTGGCAAATGGACGGTTTGAAGACAACAATCCCCACAGGCCATATTTTACATGTGGTAGGGGTCTTGTACCAACCTGATGCCATATGAGGTTGCCCGCATAGCAAGTACAACCTACAGTGGCCACACTAACAGCAATTAGGGATGCAATGGTATCTCAACTTGCATATACACATAGCGAACGCAAGTTCTGGTCAGAACACTATGACTTTGTCTATTCAACAAGAGCAGACACTGATAGGCTACAAGAAGAAATTTCAAGTATGCGGGAGAGGAGTCGATATCTTCGTCATTGACTTCAAATAATGAGTGATAATGACTCTTCAACAGAAGAAGATGGATACAATACATCATAGATATATACTATATTATGATCTTTCCAAATGAACTGCACTTGTCTATTGCAACAATTAGCTACTCCTACACAAATGTTCTTCATATTATCTTTGAAAACTATGTCATTAACTCGACATTTTTGAATTAATCGTCAATTTTGTTTTATTAGACGTCGATGACTCCATCTGAGGTTCTGAGGTGTGATTGTGGGCTAAATGTAGCCTTACAGCTTAACATAGAGGATGCAGGGTTATATGACTTTACCATTCTAAGTCAAAGGTCGGGATAAATGTATTACATATGCCCTACTCGTGATGTGCAATAGTACATTAATAAATAATAGATTGCCCTTGTCGAGGCTCTGCATTCTTTGCCATTAACTTGAACTTGGCACTACATTATAGGGAAAAGACCGATGCAAATACTTCCTTTGGGCAGTCGATCTCCCCCCAACAATTGAATCATTGAAAGCGGAGATTATGTTACTAACTTTTGATTGCAAGTCAGTGTGGGGTCAGGCAATGAACATGAAGGACTTCATTGAAATTCATCACATCCACGATGAATTATACACTAACAAAAAGTATGAGCATGAGGTTTTGGAACACAACGTTGCCAGTCTGGAGGAAGATTGTCGTCTTCTTGTGGACATCCCTTCACCTCAAATGACTCCATAACGTTGAATGACAAATACATTTACATTGTCTTCTCTATTTAGAATGACTATCAATGGATGTTATGAACATCATACACTTGTTTAATTTAGGCACTTTTATAAACATCCTATTACATTATAAGTGTTATGATTTTTTTCCTCATGTTGGTGAATGTTTTATTAATGATGTATGTTATTAATCAAAATTTTGCTTAACGTTATGTAAAACCAAATAATACAATTAATTGTGATATACACCCTTACTTTTGAAATATATTACTTACATAATCTGTTATATGGCTGGCCAACTGCCGCCACCATCTTTTATCTGGTCTACCGAGCTTGATATGATTCTCACGGGTTTAATGAGAACCGAATATCATGTGCGTAGATGTGTCAATGGAGTATACTCTACACAAGCCTGGATGGAGGCATGGCACCAGTTCCTATACTTAATAGGAGGCCCTTACATGTCATTGGCTGAATTGCAAATGCGATAGCAATACATCAAGAGAGAGTTTGTAAGACACAATCTTTTCATATTAGGAGATTTATTGCCGCCCCCCACATTGGCTGTGCAATAAGGCATTGAACGCAACTTTTTGACGACACGTCGCACTTACCCACCATGGGTTTCTGCATTCTTTACCACTGACGATTGAAATAAACAAATGAACTTGTAACATATGTGCTAAATGTTGTAGGTGTGTGTTTACGTCACAACATTTCACATGCTCTACTTATGTGTTACAATATTAAATGTTGCTACCATTATGTGATCAAATTTCCTACTTCATTATTATGTTTACAAAAATTACATCACCTTCAAATGTAGTATCAGCTAAGTTAGGTTTAATTATTTATTTGTAAAACTTATTGGCACATTTACTTTATGATTTTTGTTATTTGTTCATACCTTTGTTTTTATTAATTTTAGATGTCGACATCGCATGCAAAGGCAAGGACAAGGGAAAATTTTGAAAAAAAATTGATGTCTCTGGAAAAAATTCAAAAATATGTTGAAGATAACCTTTTATGCAAAAAACCATGTTGCAATAACAAAAGGAGGAGGAGGGAAAAATTGGGACCGATGAGCAATCAAGGGTCGGGTCAGTTAGCATGTTCCTCATTTGTTTTTGTTGTTTGATTGACCAAAAGACGACATCAAACAATAAAACAAGCAGTTGGTGTAGGAACCATGCCCAGTGTTATGGGACGACTACGATGAGGCCATAACGTTGGCCAATATAAATCAAGATCCACATCCAACCATGTCCCCCCAAAGTGTCTTGTCAAAATATTAGCTTTGATTTGGCTATTTAGTGCTATGGCAGGCATCCCATTTTTTGTCCGTCTCCCATAACAAAGTTCACCCATAAACAATTATTTTATTATCATTGACTGTTTATTTTTAACTAATGATGACAATATGATTATTATCAGTTGCTATTAGTGACGATAATGTTATTTGTTTATGTTACGAACAAAATATATTAGGCCAATTTCATATTTCATGTATCTTGACAATTACTGTGTCGAATATGTTCAACATTACATATATACTACATGTAAATGTCATTCCAGACGACAGCAGGGTTTCATTAATTTTTAATCACCACATAAAAATTAGCATTATCTTAACTTATTTGCACTTTTCTAAATATAAAAAATAACACCCACACAACACAAATAATTTTTTTTAATATATTCTAAACTTAGGTTGAAGTGGCATCAAAAATACACATTCTGCATACTTGTTCAAACAATGCTGCAAGAACAAGACAGAATAAGCAGATATTGACTACGCTACCAAATAGAATCAGACTTGCAGCCAAACAGATTCAGACTGCACACAAAATCAAATCAGACCAGCTGACCAGAATCAGACTGCGTTGCCAAACAAAATTAGACTGCATCCGGACTGCCCTAGCACTGGAATCCAAACTAACCCCGACTAACCCTGTCTAGATTCCAGAATCCCAGTCCTATGCCAAACGCAGGCATAGGGTCACACACATTGGATTAACCTAGAAGAGGTTTTTATCCATGAATGATGTTCAGATTGATTACTAAAGTGTTTAGGTACTCAATTAAACATTTAATCAATAGACTTGACTAGGAATCATCAAGTTCATGTGTTGAATCAACTGATTAGAGTGTCATATTGATTAATAACTACATTGATTGAGTTCTGCACAACCTCGATCACCAACCGACCGATTCACTAGGTGAATCGATTGGCTAATGGTCAGTGAGATAACTGGTTCACTCTAGTGAACTGATCGGTTCACATGGACCAAACGAGCAGCAGTTGGGTTTCCCAATTTGTGAGAAAAGAATCCCATTTTACTGGTTCAATTTGATTAGGATAAGAATTAATCTTTGCATTAATTAGAAACAAATAAGGAAAGTCAATTGAAGGCAAGTCTGGGAAGGGAAACAACTGATTCACTGGGTGGACCGATCAACTCATCTACCCAAACAACTAGTTCAGTTTGAATTGACCCATTCTCCTACCACAGTACAATCAGTTCATGGAAAATCCAGACCCTTCTACTCCCACACAGACTAGGAGCCCTGACCCTACCCTCTACTATAAATAGAATGGTATAGTGGGCTTCTCACAAAACACACAACTCAGAACATCAGTTTCTCTGCAAAGTTGTTGTGCTCTTTGGTATAGGTAACCGAGAGGGCCCAAGTAAGTTATACCCATCTAGGGAGGAACAATGAGGGAAAGACAATTGTAGAAAAATGATTGGTGGTAGGAGAGTGTATATGTAACTAGTATGCTAATTGAAGGGGATGACTCCTTCTAGGTTGTCCATTAGGATGACTAGAGTTCCTGGTGGTCCATGTGGACTATCTGTACAGGTGCCAAATTTCTGCAGCTCAGGGGGACGACTGTCAACCATGTCTGGGTTAAGACCAGGAGCTACACAGATGCTGCCGAAGACTAGGTGGTTGAAGGCTGCACTTTTTGTGAGATATTTTTGCTGAGCAAGCCTCAGAACCATGTATATCTTGCTAAGCCATCTTTCCTATTGCACAAAGTTTGTTGCAATCTACTATTTATGGTTTGTGGTTAGATAATTGTTTTTATTTCCACTACCTATTTTGTCCCACAAAACCCTACAGTGGTATCAGAGCCACGTCAACATACTATGTTTTTAAATCAATATGATCATAATTTGGTTTTTTACCATTTATTTATTGCATGAAATAAGAATACTTTAACTAGATAATATGCATATCTGATTAAACACCACAAATCCATATTTAAATATATGATATGGTATATATATGCAATCGACACGTGTTGCCCTAAAACGGTTTTGATGGTGGATGTGTAGTGTGGTTATAGCCTATAAATCCCTATGTGTGTGCTTGGTTGGTTGTGGTTGTTTGCATCTCAATCTGGGTACTGAGTCCTTCTTCTATTCTAGATATAACATGAGACAACTCGATCCTTCTCTTTTACCTTTGCTCCCCCCGAATGTAACTTAGAGTTTTCAAAAGAAATATGTAAAAGTAGGATAGTTTTATTTACTATTATGTCGAAGAAAGGTGGGTGCCCAGACGAGCAGTTAAGGGATCGAGGTGATCAGCTGATGGTGTGAGATGAGTGGCTAGTGGCCTAACGAGGAGAATGACGACCCGACAAACCAATTGTCTGGAGGATCCATACGATCAGTTGGTGACAACCAACCGACTGGCCAGGAGGCGAGTCGATCAGTTATAGGATGCGTTGATCATCCCAGAATGGCCCAAGCACAGATCTTCATCAATAGTAGGTTGTTGCATATGATGTACACCTAGATGACCGTAATTTCTTGTGTCTTAAGGAATTACAAATAGGATGGCCATAATCATCTCTTTATCACTTCACATGTTTTCTTATGGAATATAGCACGTAAATGATACATACTATATATGTGGATATTGGATATGTATATGTACATAAATACCAAACCCCTCAATATAAATATTTAGTTTAAGATTCCTTCCAAAAGTAGCACATATTAAAAAGCTTGATCGACTAAGTGTGGGCACGCCCTAGCGTGGTGCACTGCCTATCTTGTGGAAGTATGATGGTGAATATGTGGGTCTGCCCTAGCAGGGTGTATATTCATTGTGCCAACATTTGGGTTGGACTTAACTAGGTGACCTTGATCGGATGAGGCACCTTGAGGCAAGGAGACGTACATGACAAAGAGTTGTGCATGACATATATCAAGAGTTGCATAAGATGCAATTGGCAAAAGTTGCCTACCTGAAAGAATCTAGTTGTGGGTGACAACCTTAGCTGGTCCATAACTTAGAAGAAATCAGGATATTGCTCACTAGAAGGTTGTACATTGCAATCTTATGAATTGATGGTGAGGGCTATCAGTTTGAACGAAATAGTAGGAGCGATAATTAATTAAAAGCCTAATTAAATATCATCAATTTTATTCAAAATAAAATTAAATCATAAGGAATTTTGACAAAATACAAATTTTTTCTCTTGTAGAATCAAATGGCAAAGGAATCATCGTTGAAATTGGACAATTTAATTGGGATATATTTCCATAACTGGTTTAGGACTATGATGAGTGTTCTTCATATTCCTAAGATACCAAAGGCTGTAGAATTTTCTCTATGTATGCCTAAGGCGTTGTTTGAATGCAAACTGACAGAGGGAGATCCAGTTAGACACCATGTGTTCAATATGATTGGGCATATAGAAAATCTAGAGAAACTGGGATTTCCTTTGGGTCAAGAGTTGGCCACATATATGATTTTGCAATAATTACCTAAATCATATAGCATGTTTATCAAGTATCACTACTTGTGTAACATGGTTAAACCAGTGTTAGAGTTTCTTGACATTTTGACAAATGTTAAAGCATAAATGAAGAAGGATAGTTCCATGATAGTGATTAGTGGAATGGATTCTAAGGACACATGCAAGATAGAGAACTGTTCTCCTGCCAAGCTGAAGTCCAAGTCTTTTGCACTAGAAATATGGAGATGATGAAGGGAATCAAGGAAGATTAAGCAAGAGATAGAGGTCTCTACTTCTGGTGTATACATATTTGAGACTAACTTTACTACTTCTTCATCATGGGTACTTGATACTGGATGTGAATCACACATTTTTTCAAATGTGAAAGATCTAAAAAGAAGTAGGCCTTTAACAAAAGGCAAGGTTGAATAACTACATGTTGCTAACGGAGCAAGAGTTTCTTCCAGTGCAGTTGGAACTTATGAGTTGCCTCTACCAAGTGGGCTAATAATATAATTATGAAACTGCTATTATGTACCTGCCAATAATAGGCATATCATTTCCGTATCTAGTTTGGACAAGAATGGATTTGAATTTCTTATTTAGAATGGAAAATGTTCCATTTCTAAAGATGGGATTTTTTATGGAAGTGTCCCAATGTATTATGGTGAAAATTTTAAGATCTAAAGACAAGTGTATACAGCGTAAACACCAAAAGACAAAAACTCAATGACTTAAACAAAACATACCTTTGATATTGTTGTCTAGGGAAAATAAATGAGAATCGCATATCTAGGCTCCATAAACATGGTTATCTAGAATATTTTGATCTTGAATCATTAGAGACATGTGAATCTTGTTTATTGGGGAAGATGACCAAGGCTCCCTTTTTCAGGAAAAGATGAGAGAGAGACTGATCTATTAGGACTCATACATACTGATGTATAAGGACCTTTTAGAACAAATACTAGAGGTGGGTATCAGTACTACATTACCTTTATTGATGACTTTAGTAGGTATGGTTATGTTTACTTGATGAAGCAGAAATTAGAAATCCTTGAAAGGTTCAAGGACTTAATGAATGAAGTACGTAACCAACTTGGCAAAAGTATTAAAGCACTTTGACCTGATCAAGGTGGAGAATACTTAAGCCAAGAGTTTAAGGACCTTTTGAGAACTCGTGGTATTGTATCATAATGGACTCCACCTGGAACATCACAACACAATGGTGTGTCAAAAAGAAGGAATCGCACATTACTGGACATGGTGCGATCTATGATGAGTTTTTACGATCTTCCAACTCCCTTCTGGGGTTATGCTCTTGAAACTGACGTGCTTACACTTAACCGCGTACCATCTAAATATGTTCAAAAGACACCATATGAGATATGGTACGAGAAGCATCCCGATGTATCTTTTATGATGGTTTGGGAATGTGAAGCTTATGTCAAGAAAATATGTCCTAAAAATTTTGAACCCAAATCTGATAAGTGTTATTTTATTGTATATCCCAAAGAAACAAGGGGATACTATTTATACCACCCAATCGACAACAAAGTGTTTGTTTCCATGAATGTTGTCTTCCTAGAAAAGGAATTTATTTCTAAAGGAAGCAGTGGGAGGAAAGTGGAACTAGAAGAGGTTTGAGACCAACAAGAAAACATTGATCCAATAGATGAACAAGAGGAACATAGGGAATCACAAACTATTGTGGAATCTTAAATTTCTCAAGTAACATAAGAACCTCGTAGATCTAGTAGGACACACCTTGAGCATGATAGATTTGGATATCTTGTGACTCAAAATGGTGGTGAGTTGATCATAGATGATGAGCCAACTACTTATCTAGAAAATACACATGGACTAGATTCTGAGAAATGGCTTGAGGCCATGAGATCTGAGATGGAATCCATGTATACCAATAAGGTATGGACCTTGGTGGATCCACCTGAAGGGGTAAAACCCATAGGGTGCCAGTGGGTCTTTAAGAAGAAAACTGAAATGGATGGAAATGTGCAAACTTATAAAGGTAGATTGGTTGCAAAGGGTTTCAAACAAGTTCAAGGTGTTGACTATGTTGAAACCTTTTCTCCAATTGCCATGATTAAGTCCATCGTGATCATGCTTGCTATTGCAGCCTACTATGACTATGAGATTTGGTAGATGGATGTTTAAACTGCATTCCTTAATGGGAATCTTGTCTAGGATGTGTAGATGACACAAGTTGAATGTTTTATAAATTCAAAGGAAGCAAATAGAGTTTGTAAGCTACAAAGGTCAATCTATGGATTGAAGCAAGCATCTCAGGGTTGGAATATTTGATTTGACAAAGCAGTCAAAGAGTTTGGCTTTAGTCAAAATGAAGATGAACCTTGTGTGTATAAGAAGGTTTGTGGGAGCATGACTACATTCCTCATATTATATGTCGATGACATGCTATTGATGAGGAATGACATCCCTACTTTACAAAAGGTAAAGGCATGGTTTGGAAATACATTCTCAATTGAAGACTTGGGAGAAGCATCCTATATCTTAGGAATGAAGATCTATAGAGATAGATATAGAAAGTTCTTTGACTAAGTGAAAGCACATATATTGGCAAAGTGTTGAAGAGGTTCAACATAGAGAACTCAAAGAGAGAAAACGTACCCATGAGGCATAAAGTTCCCGTCTCTAGATCTCAATGTCCCAAATCTTTTTGAAGATAGGGAAAGCATGAATGGGATTCCATATGCATCAACAATTAGATCCATCATGTATGCAATGTTGTGCACACATCCTGATGTCTGGTATGCATTCAACATGATGAGAAAATATCGGTCAGATCCCAGAGATGCTCACTGGACAATCATGAAGAACATCCTACATTACTGGAGAAGGACTAAGAATCAGTTCCTTGTCTACGATGGTGAGGAAGAGTTGGTGATAAAGGGTTACACTGATGTAAGCTTCCAAATCGATAAATATGATTACAGATCATAGTCAGTATTTGTGTTTTGCCTCAACAATGGAGCTGTGAGATGGAACAGTTCCAAGTAAGAGATATTTGTGGATTATATGATAGAGGCTGAGTATATTGCTGCATCCCATGCGACAAAGGAGGTTGTGTGGATCAAGAAGTTCATCCCTAAACTTAGGGTGGTTTGAAGCATCTGTGATGCAATTGAGCTTTATTGTGACAACAATTGAGCTATTGCACAAGCTAAAGAACCCAAATCACATCAGCGGTCCAAACACATACATTGGTGCTTCCATCTAATATAAGAGATCTTACAGCAAGGAGATGTGAATATTTGTAGAGTACCAACATAAGACAATATTGTTGATCCCTTAACTAAGGCACTTTCACAGCAGAATCATGATGGTCATGCTAGATAACAAGGACTGAGGTTCATGGGTGATTGGTTCTAAGTGCAAGTGGGAGTCTGTTGGTATGTATGCCAAAAGAGCCTGTCATATTATGATTGTAATGGCATACTTTGTAAATGATTTGAATAATAATAATAAAGGCAATTTCCATCGATATCTTTTAACTATTTTTGAGATAATAGTATTACATGATAGATGTCTAGAAAATGACAAAACTCAACGGCATATGCCTTCAAGTACGTGAGTTGAATAATAAGATCATATAGATCTTAAGAGTATGTACATTCTCACTAATGTCCCTAGTCGGTTGTTATTGTGGAAATAACCATAGACATCAATAACACAAAAGACTAGAGCATGTGTTGGTTGATGACAAAATCTCATCAGTCATAATATATGATATCAACCCAAGAACATTGATACATGTTAGAGAACAATGTATCAGACAGACCCACCGTAAGAGTGATGCTTAGAAACCACACTTGGCTAGTCAGGATCATCTCTTATAGTATTGGCGGTGATTGTGGTTCTTAGACCTAAAATCACTACACTCATCACATGTGGTTGGGTACACTTTGACATCATCAAACACAATACTAAAACATGGTTTGTTATAACGGCGATGATTGGGTGACTTTGACACATGGGGACTTGACTATGAGTGATATATATGGAATTTGTGCCTCTTAAGGGAGTATCATATCTTGGCCACTACATAAGTGATACTGAGAAATACATGGTCATGTACATGCGAGTCAATATATTCTATTGGGCTTGCATATATCTCAGATAGTCTGCTCTGGTTCAGGAAACATGGATTGAATGTTTGTAGAGGATGACAAGTCCATGCCTCAAGTTCAATCTAGACATCAGTGACAAAGGGACTATACATTCACTATAACACAAATAATAGATTGTAGGTTGAAAGTTGTTCTCCAACTTTCCTCTTCACTTGGGTAGAAATGATGTGCGACTAGGCACCACTCTTTTCTTCTGAAGTCAAAAGTTAGTTATGGACATTCACTACCAATGTGAAATGGAAACTATAGGGTCACACTCATAGGATTAACCTGTAAGAGGAGTTTATCAATGAATGATGTTAAGATTGATTACTAAAGTGTTTATGTACTCAATTAAACATTCAATCAATAGACTTGAGTCAGAATCATCAAGCTCAAGTGTTGAACCAACTGATTAGAGTGTCAAATTGATTGAGAACTGCATTGACTGAATTCTACACAACCTAGATCACCAACCAACTGGTTCACTAGGTGAACCGATCATCTCATGGTCAGTGAGATGACAGGTTCACTCTAGCGAATAGATCAGTTCACATGGAACAAACGAGCAGGTGTTGGGTTTCCAAGTTCGTGAGAAAAGAATCCCATTTCACTTGTTCAATTCGTTTGGGACAAGAATTAATCTTTGCAATAATTAGAAATGAATAAGAAAAGTCAACTAAAGGAAACTCTGGGAAGTGAAATGACCGGTTCACTAGGTGAACCGATCAGCTTACCACCCAAATGATCAGCTCAGTTATGAACCGACCGATTCAGCTGCCACAGTACAATCAATTCGTGGAAAATCTGAACCCTTCTGCTCATGCACATATTGGGAACCTTTACCCTACCCTCTACTATAAATAGAGGGGTATAGGGGGCTCTCATAATACACAACTCAGAACATCTAAATAGTGTTGAAGAGTTCTATGGAGACCTCATATCTTATACAACTAGTGATCACAAGTCTATCCTTCTATCTATTAGTCACCAAAGATTAGTTATGGCCCCTTTCCATTTTATTAATTCATGGAAAAAAAAAGGATGGCTTCTTGGAAGTTGTTAAAACGCTTGTGCCATTGAAGTGGAGGGGTCATCTATGTTTAGGGTTTACAAGAAATGTCAAAAGTTGAGATCTTATTTAAAAAGGTGTAATCAAGATTGTTTTGGGAATCTTTTTTATAATTTTAGAGTGGCAAAACATAATTCTCTTCAAGCTCAAGTTAAAGTTGACCTAGATCCCTTGAATGTGGTTTTACAAAAAGAAGCAAAGGAGCTCAAAAATGCTTTACACGAAGCTGAAAATGCAGAGGAGAGTTTCTTAAGACATAAGTTGAGAGTTCAATGGCTTGCTGAAGGTGACATAAATTCAAAGTTGTTTTATTCATCTCTTATGACTAGATGTCAAAGGAACTATATAAGATGTCTTAATTATAATAGTCAGACCAATTATGACTATGATGCGAACAAAAGTTTTGTTCTGAACTTCTTTTCTGATCTCTTTAACAATAGAAACAAGTGTGAATGTCTTAGCAGCTTTACTTGGTTGGGTCCTACTCTTAATGACAATCAAAAAATTGATCTTATCAGGAATGTGTCTCAAACTGAAATCGATGATATTGTCACTTCCTTGAATTCTGATAAGGCCCTTGGGCCAGATGGCTTTAATGCCTTTTTCATTAAGGAAAAATGGTCTATTGTGGGGAGTGATATTTCTATGGAAAATAAGGATTTTTTTTACAATGGATGGCTTCTCAAAGAATCAAATTACACCTTTATCACCCTGATTCCTAAAGGCCTTTACTCTTCTAAAATTAAAAACTGGCATCCTATTTTTCTTTGCAAAGTGGTTTTCAAAATTATCTCTAAAATACTGGCTAATAGAACACAAAGTATCATGCCTCTCATTATTAGTAACAATCAAGCTTCCTTCATTAAAGGTAGAAATATCAAGGACTCTATTTTTCAGTCTAATGAAATTTTGCATGATTTTAATTAGGCTTCTATGGGTAGAAAAATGTGTTTGACGGTTGACATCTCTAAAGCCTATGATAATGTCAATTGGAAGCTTCTCTTTGTTTTTCTTCATAGGATGGGCTTCCCATTGATTTGGATTAATTGGATTTTGAGTATTTTTCACTCCCCTTCTAATCAATTTCTCTTTAATGGTGAGCCTACAGATAGATTATTTCCTTCAAATGGAATTCGTCAAGGAGACCCTTTGTCACCTTACTTCTTTGTTATTGTCATGCAAGCTTTTACTGTACTCATGAATGAGGCAGTTCATAATTGTAGGTTGGTTCCTTTGATAGCTTCATAAGATTTTTCTTTATCTCATCTTGTGTGTGCGGATGACCTCATGATTTTTATGGAAGCTACAACTGAAAATGTTGGTTTTATTTTGAGAGTTCTTAATTATTTTGGGAATCTGTCGAGTCTAAGGATCAACAAGCTAAACAGTGAAGTTATCTTTAGTGAGAATGTTACTTCTAAGACTGAGATCATTGACGTTTTGTGCTTTAAAGAAAGCAATCTGCCTTCCTCATTTTTGGGTATTCCTCTTATTATAGGGAAAATCCCTAGATCTTCCTGTTCTATTCTTAGTGATAAAGTCAAATCAAGATTAGAAGGATGGAAATCCAGAATGTTAGCTATAGCTGGCAGTCTAGAACTTATTCAGTCGACACTTATTGTGCCCTACTTACATTGGTTCTATTCCTTTCCTATACCCAAGTTTACTATGGAAGCCATTTAAAAATTATGTCATGATTTTCTCTTGGGCAAAACTAATGGAAAAACATGTCTCCATCTTGTTAAGTGAAATACTATCACACTACATAAAAAGGAGGGAAGTTTAGGACTAAGGAAAGTGGAAGAGGTGTCTAAAGCTTATTTATTCTTGAATGCCTGGGATGTGGCTGGCAAAAAAGTCTCTCTGTGGGTCAAGTGGATAAATGAAAGATACATAGCTAATTCTTCCTTCTGGTGCATAAAAGTAACTTCATCTATGTCCTGGATGTTTTCTAAGATCTTGAACTACATGTCGAAGTTATTGGCTTTCATTAAGTTCATGATTGGTAATGCAAATGACACTTATCTTTGGTTGGATCCCTCATTTCCTCCAAATAATAGTTTTGTATGGGACATGATTGGCAAAGATGCCTATCTTAAACTTGGTCTTTCTATTAACAATAAAATATCTTCTATCTTAGATAATGGTCTGTAGTCAGTACCAAATAAAAAAAATAATAAGAAATTTCTTGTAACTCTTTCTTGTGTTCCTATTCCATGTGGAGGTTCAGACTCTCTGTTGTTCAATGATAAGAGAATTTTAAGTCTTAAATTTTTCTGGGACTCTATTCATATTCCTAGATGGATTTCTCCTTTATTCATTTGTCTTTGGAAGGGCTCTATGCCCAGACATTACTAATTGAATGGGTGTAAATGCATTCATGATAAAATTCCTACATCTGAATACATGAAAAGAATTGGTTTTCTGGGACCTTCTAGATGCTTTCTTTGTGCGTCTGACTGTGAAGGCACCCATCACTTATTAACTAACTACTCTTATGTCAAAGATGTATTGGATGGTATATGTGAAGTCTTAAATATTCCTTTCAAGTTCAGTTCTTGGGATGATCTTCTGAGTATCCAAAACAAGAAGAACAAATTTCTATTTCTGAGCTTTCTTTACCACATTTGGTGGGAAAGGAACGTTGGAGTACATGATAATAGATATTCTCATCCTAAAGATGTTAATAAGAAGATCGTTCAAGAGTTCTTCTACTTCTGGCCAAACTAAATCTCTATTTCTACTAGTTTTGAGTTTTGCCTATTGACTGAAGATTGTTTAGCTATCAATATTTCACTGATTTGTGGGGTTCAATAGTGATGATGTTCTTCTTTGGGATATAGTTTGTTTTTTGAGAATCTCTTCATGTTACAGCCTTTTTATTTGAGGATATGTTACATCCTATACTTTTCTTTTACAATGACTTATCTCCTCACTTCTGAAGAGTGGTTTCTACATACTCCTGGATAGAGGCCTACATTTTGAGCTTTCAACAGAGTTGGTGATTCTAAAGTTTTCCTGCCTTGTATACTTACACATTTTGGTTTCTATTATATCTTTTTTTATCCCTTTTATGGTCTTCCTTTTTGGCTTTGTGACTTTTTCTTCTTAGGGATATCTCTTGGGTCTACATTCCTATCTCTCTTCATCTTGTTTTTCTCCATACGCCTTGTACAGTTTTATAAAAACAATACCAAAAAAGAGAAAGGGGTATTGAGCACCAAAAAAAAAGTAATGAAAACAGAGTATGTCAAATCCTACTAATCAGGAGAAGGAGTTCTTGGATTTGTAACAACAATTTGGGCAATGTATATACCCGTTCTTGGGTGTAGACAACCCTAAGACACCCTAGCAAGCAACTAATGCTAAAATGTAGTAAGTATCATCGTAGCTAATCTTGTGGAAATCATCCCACTCACTCTCCCACAACGTGACTAAAACCCATCAATGATCCAAAACCTCTCTCAAGGATAATGGATCAACACCTCTGAATATTCTAGATGTCCTCTTAGTAGTTGGATATTCAAAGATGCAAGGAATAGTAGAGAATATGCACAAACCACATACCTTAAATTTGGTCACATAGAGATAAACCCGATCGGGTTTGGGATAACCAGATTAGTTTAGGTGAACCCGACTAAATTCACCTGCATGTAGATGGATTCAAGGTTCTAGGTCATATCTCTTCAACTTGTGTTCTGGACAGATCCTCCTCAGACGTCCTTCTTTCAAATTTTGATCCAAACTACCTTCTCTACCTATTTCTACAAAAAATCTCTCAATCATGGTAGAAACGGATGTTCAAGCAAGAAAGAGATCTACCAAAGTAGCCATCATGACCACAAAGAGGATATATAATAAAAATTGCATTACATTTGAATTAAAATAACATGCTCAAGGTAAAAGTACATAATCATGCCTAAATGGGCTACATAGACAAGAAGAAGCTGAACTATTCATGGACAAGGTTTTTGGCACTAGACAAATATAAAAGAACATCATTTGTACAAAAATGAAGAAGAACAATAGAAGAAAAGATTTAGCTCATGGAATTGAGGTTTTTCTCGCTCCTTAGCCTCTGAGAGGGATGGATCTCATTTTTAGGGTCACCATCCTTGATCTTATAAACTCCTTGGCCTCCTTTCTCTTTAATCCCACCCCAAACAATAATCTTGATTGATGTATGGAGGTGAAGATGGCTAGAAACGGTTGGAAAGTGGGAGAATGATGGTGGAAATGGCTGGACTGATCAGAAGATGATGAAAAATCATGTTCAATGATGGAAAATCGAAGTGGTGGATGTAGGATGAGCTCTTTAAGCTCTCTCAAGCATTGGAGATCTATTATCAAGATTTGGGAACCAAAGACTGGAAATAAACAATTGTGCAAAATTAAACTACCTAGCAACAAGTTTTTATAGGGGTAGGGAATGAGTATTTGTAAAGTAAAAATGAAACTGACCAAGTTAAATTGAATCCTATCAAATTCAGGTGAACCCAACCTCATTCCTTCAACATACAGGAATGCATTGAGGTGACCATCGAAAGGCATGTCTTCAAAGGACCCCATCAAAATATGTACAATCAATTGGTGTTTTTGGAATGTGCCATTGAAAGGTGCCATTGGAAGGTGCCATTAGAAAATAAGCCTTCAAAAGGTGAACCATCAAAAGGAAAATCATTAGAAGGTGGCCTTTAGAGGACATAACCTCAATCATCTTTTAAAGGAAATGGTTGTACCCGATTGGGTTGGTTCTTTTAGAAGGTTGTTGTGGAAGCGCTCCTACCACTAACTATCGGATTATGATTTTGACCTTCAACATAGACTATCAGAAAAAGATCCATTAGAAGGCACCATTAGACGAACGTCCTTCAGTTGTCTCCTTAACAAAAATAGTTGATGGAGCGGTGACATGCACTAATGCAAAGAGTCAGGGAATGAACCCAAACAAAATAGGGTGAACCCAAGCAAATTCGTTGAGTACAGTTTGGCCGATTGATGTTATCTTAAGTTCAGTGCCTATAAGTCCCAAAATTATCTAGTTGAGCAACATTATCATTAAAAAGCTTAAATTATGAAAAGATAAGTATATCGAGTTATTTTCAGCATACTAACGATATAATGGCATGAAACTATAAATAAATACTTAATATAAACATCTAAATTTGGGTGTTAGCATGCCACTACATAGGTAGCCAGATCCATGAGAGGGCACAACTTCTTCAACAGGAAAATTGCCAATTCAATACATTGTTAGTGACATTTTGCCTATCAAAAATCATTAATGAATCAATATCTCCTTTACTTGAACATATGTTTTGACTCCTGGACCGATGTGGCTCACTTTTCTTACCACCTTCATCTTTCTCCAAGGCTTATACTTCATCAATGGCCTTTGTTCATTTCTTTTAGGCCCTATTCCTATCACTTGAGCTACTTCTTCCCTCTCTATATAGGTCGATTTTTCCCTCAACCCATGCCCTCAGTCTCAATAACTTTAGCTTGGATGGATAGATGTCATACGACCATTACCTATATAAAAGTTCATCCCAATATAGATATAATAATGGAAGAAGAATCTGTTTTCTCAATAGTATATAGAGAGAGGTGGTTTTCCTCCCCGATCGACGATCTGATCTCATCATAGAGGAGTGAGGGGGGCTCAATGTGGCACTCTATTTGAGGCAGTGCTCAACGTGTCCCCAATGCTATTACGTAGGCACACCCTTGTGAGCTGTGTCTTTTATCGTATCCCTAACGACGTCTGGCCTTCCCTAAGTAATTTCATTACCGCATCCCTAGATGATTTCCACAACAGATCGTAAGGTGAATTTTCTAGTTCAGATGTACCTCTTTTTTTTAAGCTTTAGACTGGAGAATCAATAATTTTATTGTAAGAGGAAGGTATCTCGATGGAACTATGATGAACTATCCATGGTCTAGCCATTTTCATATATCAGTGATACAAATTGTGGATTGGTGGCTTGTTCCTCAACACTTACGCTAATCCATGTATCTGCCCGGCCAAGAAATCACTTTATTAGGGGATAACTTGGACTTTGACCTCATGTTAGGAACACTCAGATGGTTTAGGATTGCTTTGTGACCTTTCTCTAGTCTAATAGGTGTGAGTTTGCAAGAAGGTGGATGGTGCAATGTCCTTTTGAGATCAAGACAATTGAATCATGCTTTCATTGGGAAATGACCTCATACTCTTTCCTATTGTGGTTAATTCATAAAGTGCAAGAGGAGAACACTGGTCATCAGGTATCATCGATATATTTTAAACTCATGTGTGATTTACTTTTGATTCTCACAATTAGGAGCAAACCCAATGAGATCTAGAGTAGTTGTCTTGATCTCCTATGATCTATCTTGTTATGGATGCCTTCTCCAGAATAGTTGGGAGCCCTCTCTTGGTTTATTGTCCCAAGTGGCTGAGGGTGGTTGGAAGAGGTGAATTTTTTCCGTTGGCAACATATGATCCAAAGGGGGATGACTTGAAAACCCATCTATATGCTTGGATCCCTATCTCTTTTATTGTCAATAGAAGTTCGATTGCTCCATTTTCCTAGTTTTCTCAGAAGATGTGTGGGCCATCATAGTTTGATGTCAGAAATTGATTATTATGTTTGAGGTCATGCATGCCCTCTTTGATCGTTGCTTCAACCGCCTTTACTTTGTCTTGCCTTTCACATGTGACATCCCATGACAGTTCCTAAGAGACTTGTGAGTTTTGTAGTGGGACATACAAGGGGATATTAATCCTCTTGGCCCCTCTTCTGACTTTTTCACCACATATTAGGCATGCATAGAGCAGTGCAGGTGGGTCTACAGCTCTATGATTATGTCATCCTTGGGGATGACGTGGTCATATCTGACAAACACATTATTGAAGTCCACCTATCTCAGTTAGCCAGGGTAGTTGTTTCTCATGAGACTTATTTCTTGTTTACTAAAGCATTATTACTTCACATTGGTTTTGGATTGCATTGAGTTCTCAAAACAAGGTGAAAGGCTTGAGCTTGTTCACCAGTTTCCCCACTTTCTCAACACTTTGAGTTTGATTTCTAGTCCTATATAGGGAATAGAATCTAACAGATCAAGTGATTGCCCTTTGATTATTGGGTATTGGATTCAGAGGTCGGATTTAGTGAATAAAAGAAAAGTCATTGAATCCATCACTTTGTCCTTGACTTTGATAGGTGGATCCTTGACTCACCACTATCATAGTTGTTAGGGGGACAGTCACCTTTATAGGTATGAGAACTTAGTTGCATGGATCTGTGACATGGAGTATATCCTCATTTAACCTTTGTTTTATGTGAGTGTTGCTCTAAAAAATACCTTTGTGGATATCCATGAGTATATTTTCACTTGTGCACATTTTGTGGACTATTGTCAGTGGTCAACTCATGACCTTTAGGTTGTCAAGCAGTTGAATTTCCCCCAAATGGACATGGATGAAAACCTTCTCTATATGTGTCTATTGTGGAAATGCCTGTTGAGAGTTGTAGAGTGGGACATTGTATAGTATATTATAGGTATGCCTTGATGATGCCTAAACAATGTACGATGGTTACCTCATCCCAAAATTGCCTGGAGGGGTCTGTCCTGATTGAGCAAGTCATTTTGATAGATCTAAATTATTATTATGGGAACATCAAATGAATTGGATTATAGGTAGTTCTGTCAATTTCTTCTCTTGAATATTCACTTTGATGAAAAAAAGGGGCTGATGTTGGAGTAGAATAAGAAAGAAATGATACCCAAAAGTCAAGATTTATTGAAAACATTAACACCAAGCTGAATAGAATAGCCACTAAAGTGCAAAATCTGAAGGAAGCCAACACAAAATATCACACTAAAACAATCATGAAGTGTTTTACACATGGGGAAGGTCATCACAGTGTCAATAACTACATTTACTCTCATGAATTAGAAGATCAGTAGGTCATTTCTATGGAGAATGTTTCTTATGTAAATTACAAAAGACCAAATAATCTTGGTTTATCATATATAAACACACCTACAATAGAAAATTCCCATCAATTGAACCATAATCCTCAAACTATGGGAATTGGATCAGGGATATGGAGAAGAACTCCCCCAAGATTCCAATTAATTGATAATGGAATACAACAACAATGAAATTTTAGAAAACCACCATGAGGAGGTCTATTCTAGCTACAAAGAAACTCGATTAGTCAAGTAAAGTCACTTACTAAGAGATTGGGTGAATGTATCCAGATTAACAGTAATCTTATATCTAGCATGCAAGCCTAGATAGGAAATGAAAACACTCAAATATGTGATTTATGCAACATAATAAAATTATAGATCGACAATTGGCTACCAAATTCGCATCAATAAAAAAACTCGTTGGTCAATTTCCCTCCACTATTGAGAAAAATCCAACGAGCATGAATAAAATGATGGTGATACTTCATTCAGGCACCACCATGAATACAAAAATCACTATCCTACTTACAATTGGAAGAGGGGATAACTCCACTAATCCAGAAAAAGAAGGTGCTCTAGAAATTAAGAAATCATGAGGAACAAAAAATCCCATTCCCTCCATCTGGACTATCGCATATCCTTCTTCAATACATTTCCCTAATGGATTCATAAAGGAATAAAATTAAAAGAGGTGCACTAGATTCCAAGATATTAATAGGAAAATGCACTGGATATCCCTCTTCTCAATGTGATCGATGAGATGCCAACATATGTTAAGTTTCTAAAATATCTAACCACTAAGAAGAGAAGGAGAAATGGAAACCTTCCATTTAGCCTAGATGGCTACGACTTTCTTATAATCAACTATGACAACTATGAAGAAGGACCATGGTGCATTAACTATCCCTTTTCTTTTAGGATAAATCGTGGTAAGTCATGGTATACCTAACTTGGGTAAAAATATAAGAATGATGTTGTATTCTTTGGCGATGTGATTGGGTTTTCTAACATAATTCCAATGAATATGAGGATCCAAGATGACAAATCATACATAAACCCACTAGAATAGTTAAAAGGCGTTCCTATTTGGATAAGAAATTTCTTCATTCCATGTGACATAGTCATAATCAATGTCATTGAAGACCCTATGTTCCCAACGATCATTGGAAAACCATTACTATCTATTGCATGGGCCCTGATTCATGTCGTAGATGGATTAATAACCATTGGGGTTTGGAATGAACAGTTTGGCTTCAATGTCTTTGACACTTCAAGGGACCATCCAAAATTGAAACAACATATTTTGTCAATTGTATGCTAAGATACAAGAACATAATGCCATTGTTGGCCCTTAATTTGCACTCGTAAAAATCCAACATCCTAGATTATTCATCAAGAGATATAACAAATTTTAGTCTATTTGTAAGCAGTAGTAGAGGGGAAAGAAAATTTGTATGGTTCTGTTGAAATAGCTAAATTCATCTCTTATCAATGGGATCCCGAAGGCAACTCTACACCCAACTTACCCAATGAATTAAAACCCCTCCGTAATGTTCACAAATCATATCATTTTTGAACAATTTTCATGTGCACAGTTCACTCATTTTAACCATAATTCTAGTCTCAATGATACTAGATTTCCCACATTTTAGTTTTTTTATTAGTTTGATGTTTGTGATCAGACTTACACAATAACGACGAGAGAATAGGGTCAATACAATCAAAATCCAACCTTATTTGGATTCCCGATGAGATTGTACATGTTTTACAGAATTCCTCATAGTGACTGAAGCATATGATGTGTCAATCCACAACAAGAGAATTTTCCCCCTGACGAGCATCAAAAGGATGTTTTCTAAGAGGGCATGATGTGTCTAATCAATCAAAAGATCTATCCAAAGTTTCTTCCAAATAACGTGACATGTGTTTATAAACACATGATGTTTTCAATATGTTATTACTCGACATTTGGGGTAGCTTTTAACTAGAGAGCACAACATAGAAGAGTTTAGTACATTTTGGAGAAGAAAATGGTGTTACTCAATAGAGGACCTCTCTATACTCCATTCTTCTTTACAGATTGCTGCAAAATCTTCTCTTCTCTATTCCAGTGGCTCAGGAGAGAAGTTTGTTGGACTAGAAGCATCATCAAGGATGGAATTTTGTCTTCAACCCAAAATTATTACAAGTTCTTCTTCTTTCCCTGTATTTTTTTCTCTTTCCTTCTGTAATCATGTTTAGGTTCAAAATCTATCACTTGTACTTTGTCCAGAAAGCTTAGTGTGTCCCTCTAGAGGTGCACACACTAATAAATTGGTATTTGATTAGATGTGCCCCCACTAGATTGGGATACATAGTGGGATCACTTTCAAAATTTATTAGTACCTCAACCTACACACATACTTCTACTAGAAATAGCAAACCCGCAAGCACACGAGGTCGTGTCATAGTATAGGAGAGGGGCAAGTGTAGGGTCAATCCACAGGGAGAAAAGGGAACACTAGAGCAAGGTTAGTTTTGGGTTAGGTTCCTACTGTAGAGTCTAGGGTTGAAGGGTTTGATGGTTGATTTGTTGATTACACTAAGGGTTGAGCAAACAAGCAAGTAAAGGAATACAAGTGAGAATCAAAACCTAAGTTAAGCCTAGACAACTAATTCTAATGAAGAAGAAAAGACAAGGAAATAAAGGAAAAGAGCATGTTATATTAAGGTAGGAAAGAAGAGGTCTATAATACACTAGGCTAGCTAGTAGGGCAAAAGAACAATTAAGGAACTAAATTAGCAAGAGAAATGCAGGAACAAGGCAAGAAGCTAACTAAGCAAGTAAAGAGCTAACTGAGAGTGGGTGTCTCTCTCTAGATTAAGTCATGTCCATCTCTAGGTTGGGCATGGCCATGGCAAGTAGGAGGTGTTCCTCGACTGCCTCCGGGGTGACCACTAGTAAAACTCCAACCCTTAGGAATCGGGGTAAAACTGGCAAAGACGTCACCATTGCCCGTGACTGGGACAAAATGGTTGAGGATCCTCCTCTATATAGGAACGTGGTGGTGGTTGACCTAAAGAAGCCTTTCTTCTAGGAAGAATATGAAAGAACCTAGACATGATTCACTTGCTCGATCATGGAGGAGATGGACGATTACCATCGGTACTCTGCCATCATCCAAGTGGTTGGGAAGAAGGCATCAGTGCTCTAGATTAGAGGATGGATGCTGAGGACCTGGAAGCCCAGAGGTGAGTTGGAGGTATTTACTCTGGTAAATGGCCTTATTCTCTTCAGGTTCGCGAATGAAAGGAATATTAGGGTGGCCTTATCAGTCGGACCCTGGTTCTTCGATGACCAGTAGGTCTTAGTTTTTCATTGGACACTGGAGGATGATTTTAGAAGGGCCACTCTAAAGACTACACCTATATGGGTGTCCCTCCCTGACGTGGGAAAACATTGGTCTACTCGGGCCATTACTGTCATTGATCATGCCATTGGAGAACCGAGAGCTATAGATCGTGGACCTAATTGGAATCTTCTAGGTTGCACCAGGTTTTGTGTTGACATAGTTGCTGAGAAAGTGTTGCCGCCGCTGGTCATGGTGGAACTTTCCGATGGAGGTGAATGGGAAGTCAAAGTCAGGTATGAAGCTTTACCTGATAGATGCGACAAGTGCAAAGTGATTGGACACAGTGAAGGCAAAATCATGGGGCCAAGAAGTGAGGTAATGATGCCTTCTCCTCTGATAATTGCTGGGAAATTTCATCCAGCACATAAAGCACAGATAAGAGACAAGTCTCGCTTGCCGCCGAGTGTGACGATAGTTCATCAGGCTAAGGGAACTGTTACTACTAACCTTGATGTCACACCCACATTCCACGATTCCATAAATCATGAGATTAGGGCATGATTATGAGGATTACACTTAATACAATGCTCACTCCCGACTTTTACTTTTATTTCAAACACTTTGTTTTCTCGCATTCAATCACATAAATAAACTTTACAAGAAAATTAAACTTTTATTACTCTAATATGATCTCAACATTAATTATACACATCCAAACATTCATTCTATTTCTCACACTTCCATGTACATACAACATGATAATCAAATACATTCTCTCTTAATAAGGAAACAATGATACAAAACATCATTTATAACTCTCTTACATCTATACAAGGACCTAGAGTGATAGGGACTGACTGAACTTAACTAATCTCATACTTAACTCATGTGGTATATCTACTCTGATGCTTTGACCTTCTTCAAGTCCACGTGGTTTCCCTAAAACATTTGAGTAGAGGGGTGAGCCTACTCGCTCAGTGAATGAGTACTTCAAAGAAACAATCTAAAGCACTAATATAATTACAGATATACCTTTGAGAAAATGATATCAATTATAACAACAGTAATTACTACACTGAGCAGATCTAAAACAATATAGTTAAAATAACAGAGAATGTAAATATTGCATTTAAAGAACAACTACTATGAAGATGTACTCAAATTTTTCTTAACTCTTTTTATTTATAAGAAACTCTTTAAACCTATAGGATCATATTTTATCTTATGCCCTGATCATATGCAGTGAACTCTACTTATGAAGACTCGTTGTGCACTACGATCACACTGTACAAGACTTAGCTGACACACCCGGATTGCTAAGCCTGACTACGTCACTGGTCTACAATAATGTAATGACACTCTGGCCTCGACACACCTGTGGGCCGTAAAACTGGACTCCTCCTCTAACATGAGCACACAGGCGGAGAGTTAAGCCACCTATTGTCTTTTCTGTACTTTCGTGCCACCATGATCTCTAGTTGATGTTGGACACTACATACTATATTTTTAGGAGATTTCAACTAGGGCTTCATCTCCCGTACCACATGGTAGTACGTTCCGACCCCATATACTGGACACTTCCATGGTTAGGCCATTTCACCCCAAATGCACAGACCTCTTAGAGGGGTTCTACGGTGTTCAAGGCCCCTAAGTCTATTATAACTTTGATTATATCTTTCTCTTAGACTGATTTCTTTTAACTCTATATCTTAATGACTACTCAAACTACTGAACTGAATGCTTAACATATTGTTTACCCTTTTCTTAGGGTTTCTCCTTACTCGTGCACATATAGCATTTCTCATGTATTCAAACATATATCATGTCTACTAAACAAGTATTCTCATTCAAAATTTCACACATATATGCATGGCACCAATAACATCCCTATCTAGGGCATGTCATATCTCTCTGCTTGCAATATCATAATAACTTATCATTTCATGACAAGTATTTGAATTAGAGAATCCAGATCTCATAAACAAATCATAAATTCATATAATATAATATTCAGGTAAAAACCCACAATATCACATTAATCATTTCAATTAAAAATTTAATACTAAATTAGGTATGTATACTTTTAAAAGCATACTAGATTTGGTTTCCATCTTTAATTGCATGCTATTTACGGGATATGTATTATGCAAATAAAAAACTCTATTGTCTATATATCAAATCAAAGAGGTCAAACATGTAGAATTAAATGCACTAGAAACATGTAATTAAACTATTAAGCATCACCACATCTCATACTAAGTACATTGATATCACAATACTTGATTCATTGAACACCCTCTCCTTAGGGTTTCATTTACCTCATTCACTTATCACATTACTCTCATAAGGATTTCATACGACATAAACATTCACTGAATAAAAAATTCTTAAATCATATACAATCAATATATGTATGAAACCTTGGAACTGAGCTGAATTTAGGTTTTCATGCCATTCATTTAGATATCATACATCAAGAATAAAATTGAATAAATAAAGTCTATCCTGTCGAGAAAATCCCTTCAAATGGATTTCACGATATTTGTTCATAAATATCCAACTTTCTTCGCATCTAGGGTTTCACCCAGTTTACTGAGATATCAAACAAACACTATTCACTTTAAATGTAATCCAAGATATTATCTGACATGTATGTACTATGAATTTAGATAAACAATCATTCATAACCAAGGGTATCCAGAAAAACAAATTTCTCTATTTAATTATACAACAATTTTAGTCATAGATAAATTCCCTATATTTTAGTTTACTCTTATTACCTTTGCGAATACTTAGAGAATTCTCATTAGGATATATTGTATAATGTGATTCTATCATCTCAAATTCATCTAAATAGAGGAAGGATTCATTTCATATCATTTTGCAACAACTTAGATCAAACAGACAATTCATGGTTTGTAGTCGCATGCTAAGAAATTGCATATTATGGATGATTTAACAATTTTTTGTGCAATATACTATTTAAAGGAAGTTCCCACTCACCCTATGGTGTGAAAACAACTTAAAAACTTAGCTCATCACTGAAAATCTGGATCTCATATCAAATCCCTAGCAATTCACCCAATTCTTCTTCCTTGCAACTCGGAAACCCTAGAAATGAGGGATTATGAAGAAAGAGTGAGGAAAGGGGAAGTTTTGATACCATTTCGATTCATATCAGAGGAGGGAAGGAATATTTACATGTGAGAGAAGATTCACCATTAAATTCTATGCAAAGAAGCTAAACTTACTTGATTTCATCACATCTTGGATAGAGAAACCCTAAATCAGCAATTCCGCCTCTTTCTCCTATCAAACCCTAACTCTCCCTCTCTCGCTAGGATTTCATTTATATGGATTGAATCATGAATTATGAGATCTCCTAGTGTGTTAGGTTTACCATATAGAGCAATTGAACTGCTTGGGTCAATTGCACATTGACCCCTCACTATACTTTCTCTTATTTCAGCTGAATTTTCTATCATACAAATGTTACTATAATTCATCTGATAAATAGCTAATAGATCCTCCAAAAATTATAAAAGTTTTATATTTTGTTTAATATTTAGTTTCAGATCTCCCGTAAAATTTTTAGATCATTTGGTATTACCAATAAATAATCAAAAATCAAATACTACACTGCTATATTGCAGTCAGCAACATGGTCGGTTGAGTTTGAAACTCGACCAACAAACATGTCAGAATATTCTCCAAAAATTCTAATATTCTTCAATATTGTTCGCATTTAAGATATACAAATTATATACAAATTTTAATTCAATCAGTGTTACAAATAAAATACTAAAAATCATTTAGTGAGACACTATACTTTTCAGATTTTGTATCCATATATCATCAAAACCCTAATTTGGGCCGATTAGGGTTATATTTCTCAAACCCTGATTTCTCAAAATAAAATCACACTTAAAGTTCTTATTTGGTTTAAAACACCATAATTGAATTATCATCATTAATTAGATTTAAGAAATGATCAATCCAATTAAGCATGTAATCATCTAGGTAAACCCTAGTTTACCAATTAAGCTCAGATGCGGTCATAACACTCGAGGTTACTGAGACTATTGTGCTTGAGGAAGGGGATGTGGCTCACACCACCACTGAAGTCAAACAACCTGCCAGAGAATCTGAAGAGATAGGTGAATTCACTAAACTTAGGAACAACAAAGGCAAAGGTACAAAGGTGGTTGAGGTGGACGATAATGACACACAGAAAGAAGGAAGTCTGATAGTGAATTAGTTCGACGTCTTGAATGATGTGGATGACGATCTGTCAGAAAATTTCAATGGGGGAAAGAGAAGAAGAAGCCTAAAATAGACCAGAAGCCCAGTTGCTGTCAGAGATAAGGGAAAGGCCAAACCTGGGAGGGAGGAGGCCATAATCAAATCTCTTAATGTCCATTGTCACATGAAATGTGTGAGGGGCATCCTTGCCTAGGACACAAAGAAAGTTCAAAAGTATCCTTAATGATATGAAGGAGGAACGAATGTTTGTTTTTGAGACAAGGATCCAAAGGTGTACTAGGGAGAGGACATCTACTCTGTTTCCCCATGGTTGGGGTTGTTTGTTGAACAGTGACCAGGTGGAAGGAGGTAGAATCATGGTTGGATGGAAGAATGATATTTGGTAGGTGCAACCTATGAAGGTATCAGACCAAATGGTCACTGTGAGATGCTTTAACTAGGGGGGTTTCTCAATAGTTGTGTCTATAATTTATGGCGAAACACTCGAGTACAGCCTGGATAGGTTATGGGAGAGTATGGTGCAAACTGCTCAGTCTGAGATTCTGTGGTTAGTTCTTGGTGACTTTAATAACACTAGAAGATCGAGGGAGTAGTATGGGGGTAGGAAGGTCCCAGATAGAGTAATGGAGAGTTTCAACTTAGCCATTGAACAAACTAGTCTAATGGAGTTGAATAATATAGGCGACCGAGTGATTGGAATAATAACCAATGTAGCAAGAGAAGGATCGTGAGTTTCCTTGATAGATGCCTGGTGAATGAATCCTGGCTTGACATGGTTTCCTCGTACTGTTACCGAAATGGGTAGTCATTATTTCAGTGACCACTCATGGATGAGATTAAACGTTAGAAGACAACCTCACACGGTTAAACCGTTTAGATTCTTGAATTTTTGGTGTGACTAGGAGGGATTCAATGAGGTGATTAGAACAGCTTCGATGGAACCTTTTACAGTGAACCTACTGTATGTGTTGTTGAAGAAGCTTCAAAGAACAAAGATTATTCTAAAGAGATGGTCTAAAGAGAAAGTCAATATTGTGAATCTACTGATAAAGTCCAGAAAAGATTTCAACGATGCCTCTACTGAGTGGAGATAGAAACCATTAGATGAGCAAGCTATTTTGAAAGAAGAAGAAACTAGTAAAAGACTAAGACAGCTAGACAATCCACATGAAATCTATCTTTGGCAAAGGAGTCCGATGAGGTGGATTGAGGTTGGAGATAGAAACTCTAAAGTCTACCATACCGCAATGAAGAAGAGAGAGATGAAGGACATGATCCATGAACTAATTGACGAAGAGGGTCAAACATGTAAAGATAGGGAACAAGTGGTTCAAAAGGTTGTTGATTTCTTTATGAATCTGTACAACAGTGATCCTAATGCCATTGGTGCAGATAGCATAGAGGTAGGTCATATAATTAACAAGTGTATGAATGAATCATTTTTCAAAGAGGCTACTAATGAAGAAATCAAGACTGTAGTGTTCTCCATACACCCATCCAAAGCCCCTGGGCCTGATGGGTTGAATAGTATGTTTTTCCAAAAGATGTGGCATGACATTAAAGAAAATGTATGTGCCACTATCAAATGGTTTCTCAATGGAGGGAATATGGTGAGGGCAGTCAACCATAGCTTCATCACGCTCATTCCTAAGATGAAGAATTCTAGAGGCATTAATGATTGCATGCCTATTGCATGTTGTTCAATCTTATACAAAATAATTTCCAAGTTGCTAGTTGTGAGGCTTAAACCTATTCTACTTGCCATCATTTTAGGGAGGAAGTGGCTTTTGTGAATGGGCGTAATATAGGGGATTGTTCCCTACTAGCAGATGAATTCCTCCAAGACTTTAATGTCACAAGATCCAATGCCAAAGCTTGTCTTAAGGTGGACATAAGAAAGCTTATGATCATGTACAGTGGAAAAGCCTATGGAGTATTATGAGACAGATGGGCTTTGCTCAGAAATGGATTGACTTAATGATCCTTTGCGTCTAGATGACGTCTTTCTCCATTCTTGTAAATGGTACTCTTGAGGGTCTATTTAGGGCCACAAATGGCCTTCACCAGGGGGACCCCCTTTCCCTATTACTATTTACTATAGTGATGGAGGGTCTCACATGTCTCATAAATAAAGCTGAAGAGGAGGATAGAATCGAACCATATAAATTCCAAGGCACCAAAGTGAAATCACACATCATTTTTGTAGATGATGTTTTACTATTCTCTGTCGAAAATGCTAGAAGACTTAAAGAGTTTAAACAAGTCATGTCCTTTTTTGTAAGAATCACGGGTTTATACATGAGAACTATCAAATCAAAAATATTTCTATCTAGATCCTGTGTTCATAGAAGGGGTAGACTTAAAGTCACAGCTGGCATGAGAAGAGGGAGGTTCCCTATGAGATATCTAGGGGTACCTATTATTGGTGGTAGAGGTGTTGCTAAGGACTACACCAACTTCCTTGATAGAATCAGAAGTGAAATTGATGAATGGGCGGGGCTGACGCTATAGTTGGCTGGCTTGTTCTGATCAGATCTGTGTTACAAAGCATGGTGTGTTTCTAGTCAAGGATGTGTGAATTATCATAGGGCACTCTGTAGGGTATCAAAACCTTAATGATTAATTTCATTTGGCAAGGCAAAGTTCATGGTGTGGCCTGGGACATGATTGCTAAACCTTTTTGTAAAGAGGGTTTGCAACTGAAGGACCCTAGAAAGATTATGAATCATATTTGTGGTAAAAGGCTCAACACGTTCCTCTCTGGATAGACTTCTATTTGTAAGAATTGGATGCAATTACAGTATGTTGAAATGCATGTATAGGTGGAAGGTAAGAAGAGTTCTAAATGTTGGAGTGCTCTTTACAGAACCTTTGATGATAACTGAGCACTATACTTTGTTGACTAGTTTGGAGTTTGGCAGTACAATAACCATACACCACAACTCAACATGGGTGGGAGTGGTCTAGCACCTTGGGATGATCTATTCTGGGGTGGTGCTCATTGCCCCAAATGGTGCACTCTTGCTTATAGAGCTATTAAGAATAAGCTTCATACTAAAGACAGAATGTCCAACTGGGGTATCCATGTTAACCCGATGTGCGTCCTGTGTGGGAGGGTGAATGAATCCATGTTTCACCTCTTTTTTTAATGCAACTTCTCAAAACTATTTGGGGCATCATCTATTTGAGGAATGGTTGGCACAGTAGTGTTCCCTTTTTGCTAGGGTAGTGTGTCGATTGGTTAAACACAAAGTTTAAAGGCTGTAAACAACTCAAGCAGTTTGCTGGATTGTGTCTCACATGTCCTTACTTTTCGGTGTGGAAGGAAAGAAATGATAGATTGCATGGCAAAAAGCCAAAGTCTAAAAATCAGTTACTGCTTGAGCTGGGTCAGGTTCTTGTGGCTTTGATTACAAAGAGAAATTTTTTTGCAGTTTAAATGACTATACAAGAACCTATTGGGGATTTTGCAGGTAACCAATAGTGTGGTTTATGGTATAGGTCTAACCTGATACTGTGTTTTTGTATAGTATAGCTCAGCTATACACTCTTTTGTCAATATACTTACCTATTTCCAACAAAAAAGTACAAAGCTAACTAAGCTAACACTAGCTAAAAAAGAAGGCAATTAAGGTTTTAATGCAATAAAGGGAAATGTGGGTTGTTTGGGGGATGCACTAATCAATTAGGTTGAGGGGTGACTTGTGAACATCATTATTTCATTTAGATTACCTAGTCAAACAACTAGCTAGAGTCTAACAAATTACCCTAAAATGTTAACTAGCCATGGATAGGATAGGTTATGTATAGGGGAACTAGTCCCTAACACCTCATACTACCCATATTAGGCTCAATTGGGTTAGGGTCTTGATGTAATTCAATTACAGTCTAAACAATACTAGGTTTGTAGTTTACAGGATCTAAGGGTGATTAGGGGTTGAGGGTATTAATGGGAGTGGAAATGAGGTTTTAGGCCTCACATCACCCACATTCTAGCATTGAGAAGATCTAAGCTAATCACACTAAATTCATTTAAAATAGCTACTTAGGTCTCTCAGCTAGGGTTATGAGAATTTATTAACATTTAGGAATATGGGTGGCTAGCTAGGGATTTATGAATTGGACCTTGGCAATCCCAAAATTAACACATATAAGCAATTTTCCTAAATTCCTACGTGATTTCAAGCACAGTCCAACAAGCAATTCATGAAGAGTGAGATAAAAATAGTAAATAATCATTAGCAAACAAAATTGAATTATTTACATATCATTTTTCCCCAACATGGTATCAAATTAACATTTTTGGCCCCAAACAGCCTATCCAAGAAGAATAGCTAGCTACTCAAAGAAATGAAAAATACAAAAAGAAAGGAAGAAGAATGAGTAGAGGAGTGAAAAAACCATGATGAGATCTATGAAGACTCCTTCTTCTCCACCTCTTAGCAGTTGTAGCTCGAGCTCCTACCTCCAAGTTAGGTGAAAGGCATGGATGTATGGTGGAAAGTGGCTAAAACACTAGAAAACTAAGGTTTTAGTGGTGGAAATGGTGCAATGGAGGTGGAATGAGGGGAATGGATGGAGGACGAAATGAGGAGGCAAGAGTTGTTGTAGGATATCTAACCTTGGCTATATATATATATATATATATATATATATATATATATATGTATATATATGTATATATATTTATGTGTGTGTGTGTGTGGTGAGGAAGAACCATGTTATGTGTGGGTAAAGTGGGGAATGCAGTGCATAAAATTGTGTAGATTTGCAAGTAGCACAACCACGCTAGGCTACATGATCATTATGGGGGTGAATGGGAATGATCATGGTGGATAGGAACGGTCGTGGTGGAAGAATGGAGTGATCACAGAATTTTGGTCTTTTAGGTCTTCCAGCACTGCTGTTCTGACCAGCACACCCGTCTTTGGCTTTAGGCAGCATAGGCATGCTATCTAGCACGGGCCTGCTAGGATTCTAGGTGATATTTTAAATGTTCTGCTAATGGGGGCATGTCCCAGAATGGCCATGCCATGGTAGCACAATGATTCTGGGGTCCTTTCCTTTTATATGAGTCTAAGACTTGGTAATTTATGAAGGTTATTGCTTTAATACTTTCTTTGACCACTTGGGGTATATTAGGAGTGGTTTGGCTTCATTTTGGGATCCTCCAAGCTTGGGGATACCTAGGTTCGAACATAATCTTTCTCTTCCATCAGTTAGTGTCCAAAGTACCTATAAAACATGCCAAAATCCTTGATAAGAACATTTGATAGTAAAACATATATTAAGGGAAAAAACATGTAATCTAACCGTTGTAGATGTGTTTGAAGTGCAATATGACACAAGATGAAGCCTTAAAATAGGGCTTCATCAGTTTCACCATCTTGTATGAATAGAAATTCAATACTTGGGCATGGAAGAGTAATTTTCATGTCATAACTTATTTGAACTTTGATTTCATGTCTAATCCTAGTTAATTTCCTATTCCATGATATGCTTCAAAGCTTAATTTCTTGTTTGCATGATTGGTCATCTTACTTGCATGTTGTATGTTTCTTTCTATAATTTGGGAAGATATGTTAGGAAGTAAGGACTAGCTATGTCGAAGACACATCCTTGACTAAGGGAGTGTCTAGGATCATGTTATTGATCCAAGATTTGTAGTTTGAAACTAAGCATTGGAACGAGAGTGTTATGTGGAGTTAGAACTGTCTCACATACCTAACGGTGTGTGACGACGGCAAACATACTTTGTAAGTTTGACTAGTATGGTTGAATTTTGTGGTTATATGTAAGTTTAGATGTGGAGTGAAATCTTGTATCCAAGATCCTTTTAATCTGATCAAGTGATTAGTGTTTATAATTTTCTTTTAAATTGTTAATTAGTCCAATCCTAAATCAATTATCCTCTTGTAATCAATCTAGATTGTTAAAGGTTCAACACTTTGACACCTAGATTTACCTTTCTCCTTGGGTGACCTACATATTACTACATTCACTCGTATACTTGCAACGTAGCGTCCATTCTTACAAATCTAATACTTGTGCAAACAAACTAATAGGGCTTGAAATATTAAACTTTTAATGGTGAGAACTAGAACTCAATCATCATAAATTCAGAGTTTTTGTCAAAACAACAAGAACAACTCTTATAGGGACTCAAACTTTGAAGAAAAGCTCTCAGGTACTCAATAGAAGAAATCAAAGGACTCATCCCAATCATTTGTATGCACATAGTAAATCATGAAGAGAATGCTAAACTGCAAGTCCTCAGTTAGAGAAAATTGAGTGAAAAAATGGGCAAAGTAGTGCAAAAGGAAGTCATCGAGCTTTATTACACATGAATAATTTATTATATTAGTGATATAAATTGGGTCAGAGTACTTCATGTTGTGCTACAGAAAGGATGTATGACTTAAAGGATGTGATGGTAAAGAACTAGCAACCAACACAATAACTGGATGGCACATGTGCATTGACTACAGATTATTGAACATTTTGACAAGAAAGGATCATTACCATGTTTCACTTATTTATCACATCTTGGAATGTTTATCTCATCAATCACACTTATTCTATTTATAAGGTTTTTTGGATTCTTTTGAGTTCCTATCCTTACAAATAATCATTAGAAAACCACTTTTACTTGCCTTTATGGAAATCAATGCTTTTCGTTGCAAGCCATTCATCGTCTACAATGCCACAACCACCTTCAATAGGTGTATGTCAACCATTTTAGTGCATTTATTGAAGATATCATGGAAGTATTCATGGTCAACTTATCCATATATGGATCTTCCTTTTATGATTCTTTAACAAACTTATCTCATGTATTACAAAGGTGTGAAGAAAAACAACTTGTGCCAAATAGGTAGAAGTGTCATTTTATGGTACCAAATGGTATTATTTTAGGGAACAAGCTGTCTGAAGTTAGGATCAAGGTATACAAGAGAAATATTAAAGATATATCTAAGATTCCACACCCCTCATTCATTCCTTATATTTGAAGTTTTCTAGATCACACTAGCCATTAACGTTGTCTTATAAACAATTTCTATAAAATTCTTCAACCCCTATCTAAACTTTTAGTGAAGGACACCTCCTTCATTTACCAAAAAATGTCTCAAGATTTATGTACACTAAAATA
Source organism: Alisma plantago-aquatica (assembly GCA_963693085.1). Lineage (NCBI taxonomy): Eukaryota > Viridiplantae > Streptophyta > Magnoliopsida > Alismatales > Alismataceae > Alisma > Alisma plantago-aquatica. The sequence continues at coordinate 1,312,942,583 of OY856410.1, read as the reverse complement.
TTCCCTCACTTTTTAACCAATCATGCATTCTCTGGATTGGGATCTTTCTTTCAAACTTATGTGCGATGGTAGTGATTTTTCCTTTAGGACAGTTCTTGGGCAAAAAAGGACAAGAAGAACATGATTTACTTTACAAGCATGTGATCTCATGTTGAGGGCCTAAATCTGAACCATTTGTCATCATGTTAAGACATTCTTACGATATATATAATTATATTCATTATCTCAATGTTGAAACCAACATAATAGTTTGAATTGCCTTTTACTAAAAATCAAATATAGTACAATGTATTACTATTACAATCAGCTCATTGTGTCTCTCAAGGCATACAACCAACACAAATTAGTTTTAATAAATATCCAAAGACTAAGGTAGTTCCTAAGGGACATCTATCCATGCCATTTGTCCAAGGGTCATGTGGACGCATCATTATCGCTTATCGTCTATGTGCATGAAATATGATCTCTTTCACAAGTTTTTATCAGATCAACAATGGACTAACTAAGTTACCCTGAAGCATACCTAAGTGTTGTTGTCTATGTGTAATGTCTCACTTTTTCAATAGTGTGATCTAGTTTGAGTTTTCCAAAACTTTTGTTATTACTTATCCAGATCTATTTATTCCAGAAATCTATTATTTGTTTCTTAAGCATGGCATGCATACCTATTAACTAAATTGTAATTTCTTACTTTTTATTTTATGACAAAAAAATACAAAATTCTTATAGAAATCATTTTATGACGTTAATCAATGTAACTTTCAATGAATTTTTGGGACATTCGAATGAATCCAAAGTGTTACATTTGTTGAGTCTGTGTATCTCTTTTAACAATCCCCTAGGAAACTCCTTGTAAAGTTTAATTCTATGATATCATCCTTTGGATTCATTTTAAATGATTTTAAGAAGTTTTACTATAAAATCATTGCGGATAGATTATTCTTATGTGTAGAAAATATTCTACTTTATGGTTCTAATATGGAAGTAGTAAATGAGAAAAATATTCTCATGTAGAATGTATCAAATGAAAGATATGGATGTCTCTTAATGATTAAGATCTACTAATGGTATCACAGTCTCGAAGTCTTACTATGTTAGATGATATTGTTGTTGTTTCAATACACATGACATAAACCTTTTCAGACTCCATATGATTCATCCACGCCCTTGTTCAAAAATGAGATTGGTGTTCCGATACGTAATAACAATACTCTTGGATTATCTATCGTTTGATGTATCATATGAACTACACACAACCATACCGTGCATTTGTCATGAGAAAATTAAGTAGATACACTAGTTGTAATGGGAATCTTTGAAATATTTATGAGGTATATTAAGGGAATTGGGTCCCATGTGTTGCATTATGGAAATCATCCCTCTATAGTTGAAGAATATAGTGATGCAAGCTAGATTGCTATGAACTCAGGGAGAAATGGTATCTGAGTATATGTATTCATGTTAGGAGGAGGTGTTGCTTCCTAGATGTCAAAGAATCATAAGCAATTGTTTCAATCCACCAATCAGGCTAAGTTTTCTTCTTAACATGAAACTATATTGGAAGTTGAATAGCTACATGGATTTATGTCTAGTTTACTTATTGTAAAGAAGCCATTTTCTACAATATTAGTTCATTGTTATAGAACAAAAACTATAGTCAAGATAAGGAATTCCAAGTATAACCAAAAAATAGTGTAGACACATGTAAATCAGACTCAAGTTTGCATGGGAGTTAATGTCTAATGGGTTTGTTATTGTAGACTACATAGCTACAAAAGAAAATATAGCTAATTTGTGGAAGAGAGGTCATTCATTGGCCTTAATTAAAAAAATATGTCAGGGTGGGACTAATACCCCTAATTATTCATAAAAACTAAAAATCCTGTATAATTTAATAACTTCCTTATCTTCAAACTCCTAACAATATCTTCTCCTTAGGTGTAGCAGGAGGTGCAACTTCACATTTGGTGGTCCAAGATTTTTACATGGAGAAAGAATTAATTATCAGACTTGCTCATATTATGAGAAGATCAACGTTGAATACTGAATAAAATAGTATGCATTTGGTTGATCATTTTCATATTTTCACTGTGATTGAGTATTCCTTTCAGATAAATAGAGTAATATTGAATAAATGTGTTTGTAAAAGACTGCAATTGAGATACTATGGTGCTTTTAGCCGAAAATATGGAAATTTGAATTTAGTGAAGCTAGTGGATACAATGGAGGTCTTGTGATCAAACCATGTGTTAGAAGAATATGTATGATTTTTTTCCTAAGTGGCCCATGTGTTACATTTTATTTTCCTCTAATTGATTCAAATGATATGGTTGCTGGAATGTCAGATGTTAGCGTGAGACACTCCGATCCCACTCTATGAAATTTCATAGACACCTACTTTCCCCAATAAGGGTAGTTAATATCTAACCCTTGGTGAATATATTCTTAAGGTAGTTACTCTTTAACCATTGGGTGAAGAGATTCTTAAGGTAGTTAATTGATAACAATAGTTTTTATGCATATTTGATAATATTTTAAAAAAATAAAATGATTTGTTCTCTGATTAGAAGATGTAAATTATCCATTTACAACCTTATCACCAATCACTCCATTTTTGACTAAGTTCTCTTGTGAAATGCATAAAATAAACTACAAAATCATCAGTAATACGTATCTTGGAAACCCTATATGTAAACCCCAAATGTATCAGTAATATCTATCTTGGCATCTTCAAACAAGCCAAAGGGTTGTCATTGAGACCAAGACCAATTATAGAATGGTTGATCAAGCTAGATCTATTGACCTGGCGAGGTCTGTCGACCCCTAGACTTGCCACCGACCATTCCCTTTATCGGGGTCGACAAACCAGCTTGATCAAGATCCACCAACAAAAGAAGTGGAGGCAATAAATTTCTCAATGTCAATTAGGATATCTATTCACCCCTCTCCTCGATTGATGCCCTTGTTAGATCTAGCTAAAAGTTGGATATATCGACCTCGGGAGTCGATCTACACTTGTATCAACTTTTTCCCCTATTTCTCTTGTGGTTTCATACTTCTTCTCTGAGAACAATGACTTGAATTTCTAATCTATTTTTTTCTTGAACCATGACTTGCTAAACTCATAACTAGGGTTGGGAGTAGCCATCAGGCCCTCCCAACCATGTAGATTTTCCTTTTTTTGTTTAAATACATACATTTATTCAGTTTTGTTTCTATACTACAAAATGAACGTATTGCTTGTTTCACTAGTTACTTTCTCGTCGTATTTGATCTAGATTATTTCAAGAGAAATAGTTCAATGAGATCTAGAGTATGAATTAATAATGAGACATGAGAGTATGAAATTACTATAATAAAAGTCATATAGTTATTCTTGATCTTGGATTATAATCTCGAGAGAGAGATACATTTGGATAGAAATCTAATCAGATATAGAGTGAAGGAAGAGGACATATCTTGTATGACTACTTACAAAACAAGTCAATAATATATATAAATTGGAGGAGAAGGTTTTGCATGGTTGAGGACGGTTTGATTGGAAAACCAAATCCTAGTCCCCTTTTATTATCACTCACAATTGACATCATCCCATTTAATATTTCATAATTTAGATTTATTGTTTTAGTTAAGATTAGTTAGTTCCTTAATTGTAATACCAAAGCCACTCTTTTTATTTGAATAAAATACGCAAAGTTTTTTTCTTAGTCTATTTTTTTCCTTAACCTTGTGTTCGACACCACATTACTACAATTGAGTTTGTATTAACTTGGAAACATCTCTTGAAGTTGGGTATACATTTAAAGCCTAACATCTTTGACTAGGAAATTGTGTTTAAACTTTTGACCCACTTTTAAGAGTCATAAACCTTTGGCTCTGTTATTAGGGATAAGATACCAAGAAAACACTAGGAACCCAAAGTCTACTTATAATTAGTTTGTATTCTTTAGTTTAGCAACATACTTAATTACACTTTTTAACTTTTCATTGCATATACCTTTTTACATCATTTACATTATCAGTCGTTGAATCTTATCCATTCATTTTTTTAGTTTTAAGTAGTCAAAAATCCCCTTTCTTTAAATCCTAGAGTTTTTTGTGCATTTCCACAAATTGAGAAATTTTTGGATGATCCAATTGCTAATCAACCAATTACAAGATATTCTTTATTGAATGGCCCATCTCTTTGATCTTTGCAACAACTCAAGCCCATGAGAAAATGAAACCTATAGTGCTAGCTATCATACTAGTCACCTACTTCAAATTAAAACTTTCCTTCCTCAATATCCTCCGATACCAGATTTTTGATAGAAATTCTTATCTAGTAGAATACATACCATCATATTAATTACTTGAAGAACATTTTTGACACATCTCAAGAAAAATAGGATCCCATAAGAAGTTTTCTATCTTAAGGGTTTCTATTTTTCTCTGAGGGTCAAGGTTCTAGATTGTTACTTAACCCAAAATGGAATTACCAGTTGGCAAGAACTACCTGAGGCTTTTGCTGATAAATTCTTCCCCATGGATAAAACCATCAAATGCGAACAAAAAATCATTGGTTTCATATAAAATCCTAGAGAGAGTTTATGCGAATCATGAGAGAGATATCAAGAATATCTCAAAGTTTACCCCCATTACAACTTTGAGGATAGTTTTTTGGTGACTACCTTCTTTAGTAGGTTAACCTCAACCAAAAGAACAACCCTTATCACAACAACAGGGAGCGATGTCATGGGACACGATGTTTAGTGTTCTGAGGAAATTATTTATAGCACAGTTGCACTATAAGCTGGTTTAGGCTATGATTGGAGATCAACATCAACTATATTAACTATAGTCTCCATGATCACTCTGAATCGTGCATCTGTAAAGTGGCAGATTCAGAAGTATCAAACATGAAAATTATAACATGAAACCTTCAAAGCCCCAACAACTAAATACGGTGTCGAAGTAGATATACGAGGTTGAACATGTGGATGTGGGGACATTTTGGATGCTTAAGATTGTGTTGTTATGTCAGAAAAGTAAAATTGATCATTGATATATGCAAAGAACAATAAGTAGTCTAAAATATGACATGAATTAAATAAAGTAAAGACACCAAGTTTATCAAATCCTACTAATCATGAGAAGGAGTTCCTGTCTATGTAAGTAAAATTTTGACAATTTATTCACCCATTCTCAGGTGTAGGAAATCCTCTAACACCCTAGAATGCAACTAACATCCAAATGTAGTGAGTATCATGGTAGCTTTTCTTGTAGGGGTCATTCGACTTGCTCTCACATAGTGTGAATAAAATCCATTAATGATCTAAGGCTCTCCCAAGGATAAAAAATTAACACCTCAGAATATTAATCATACCCTCTCAGGTCCTAAATATTTGAATATGCTAGGAACAATAGAGAATCTACATAAAACACAGACCATGAATTTTCGTCACATAGAGATGAACCCAAACGGGTTTGGTTGACCCCGACCGCATTCACTTAGATGTGTACGATTCAAAGTTTTAGTCTCCAATTTGTTTCCTAGGTAGATCCTCCCTTGGACATCCTCCTTTCCAATTTGGATCCTAACTACCTTTTCTACCCGTTCCTATAGCAAACCTCTTGATCTTGGTAGAAATGGAGGTTCAAACAAGAAAGAGATCAACCAAACCAACAATGATGAGCACAAAGAGGAGATAGAATAGAAAACACACTAGATCTGGAATAAAACTACTTTCTTAAAGTAAAAGTACATAAGCATGTGTGAAATGGGAAACATAGAAAAGTATAGCCAACATTGAACAAAGATGGAAGAACATCATTCCTAGAGAGATTCAGAATAATAGTAGAAGAAAGAAGTAGAAGAAGAGATTTAGCATGTAGAAGTGATGTTTATTTTGCTCCTTAGCCTTCAGGAGGCTATATCTTGTCCTTGTCATCGTCCTCCTTGATTTTCTGAGCTTGTTGGCCTCCTTTCTTCCTAATTCATCCCCAAACAACAGCCTTGACAGATGCATAGACGGAAGATGGTTGGAAATGGTTGGAAAGTGCATGAATGAAGGTGGAAATGGTTGTAAAGAGGTAGAAGATGATGTAAAATGATTGTAGATGACGACAAATAGAATGGATGGATGTAGGATGAGCCCTTTACACCCTCTCGGGCCATGAAGTTTTAGGATGAGGCTCTGGGGACCAAAGAATTTTATTGCACAAGTGTGCAGAACTGATGTTCAGAACCCATTGCTAGGTAGCAAGGGGAGGGTATTTATAGGGATAGGAGGAGCTTTTATATTAAGTGGAAATGAAACTAATGAGTTCGGATGAACCAGATTGAGTTGAGATGAACCTAACCAAATTCTACTAAAATCGACCAAATTTGTTCCTTGGATTTGTAGGAATGGCTTGAAGTGACCATTAGAAGGCGTGTCTATGAGGGACTCCATTAAAAGATAAGCCATCAGAATACGTTTCTTGGTTTGGGGTCTTTGGAAGGTGCCATAAGAAAATAACCCTTCAAAAGATTAACCATTAAAAGGCAAATCAGTAGATGGTAGCCTTTGGAAGATGTATCTTCATCTATCTTTTGAAGGAAAAGGATGAAACTGATTGAACTCCGGTGAAGCTTGATGAATCTAGGGCTCTAGAGGGGGGTGTGACAAGATCTTCAAAATACTCATAAGAAAAGTTATACCCTCAAATTATATCAATTGAAATCCAAATATGAGGAACAATTTGAAGTCCTATCAAAGAAAGCAGAGAAAGGATGACAGAGATTGAAACAAACACTTGGACAAGGTGGTTAGAGTGGTTCCAATCTCCAAACTCAGAGATAGTCAATCCATTACCTACATAGGTCAACCTCTAGGACTTTGCAACCCATGTATACTTATATTCCATCATAAGAGATACAAGGAGACCGCCATACATCCAGGGACTTACCTATTCAAGACAAGAGTCTTTCACCTAGACAATGACTTACCCACTTGATCAAGATGTCTTCATCCTTCAACAAGGACTTACTCACACTTGTATAAACTCTTTGTCCTTGAAGGAATGACCCCCTCTTCTTGTATATTTGCCTTGCACTCCTCCTTCACATATACAAGATCTTCACCTCTTCTTTGACCTTGAAGTAGACCAATTACTTCACCTTCACTTGGAGAAGCTCACTTCAACCTTTGCTCTTTAAGAAAGGGGATTGGGAAGTTGGAAGGAATGAGAGCTTTACAAGTTAACATGGAGGTATCTCTCTTAAAACATGCCTAACTCACTCATAATCAAGAAATTCTCTGTAAATGAGAGAGAGAAAGGGGAACAAAGGGTTGTAACACACTCAAATATAGCAAGGACAAAGGATAGCATGCATGAGCAGCCTTGGAATGAACTCCAAGAGGTCCTCTTTATAGTTGGGGGGTGCTCTTTTGAGTGTGGAGTCACTTAAGAATGAAAAATAGCCATTTTACAACTTGCAATGGATATTTTTTCATTTTTAACATCTCTTTAATGGTTGGAATCACTTTTTCTGCATTTTTCTTACAATTTTCAAACTAATTGACAAAGCTAATTTTCAAACTATTGGTCGAGTTTGTTCTGGAAAACTCGACCGATGAGTAAAAATCAGTTTTGGTCAATGAGTCGATCATTCGAGTTTTGTGAGTGTACAACTCAACTAACTGATCATCTCACAAAATCCATCACTGGATTGGTCGAGATTCAAACTCGATCGACAAAGTTGTTGTGAAAAATTTTCCAAAATTATTTTTGAGTGACCAAACGTTGGAATTAAGTGTCCCTAATTTTTCTCATCTTAGTTACAAGTCATATCATCAATATAAGAGATTACAAAATTAATCTAACTAACAAAGATAATTTTCAAACAATCAATCGAGTTTGTTTTGGGAAACTTGATCGATGAGTCGAAATAAGTTTTGTTTAGTGAGTCGGTCAGTTGAGTTCTGTGAGTGTACAAAACAACCGATTGAGTCAAAATCAGTTTTTTTCAATGTGTTAGTTGGTTGAGTTCTATGAGTGTACAACTCGATTAGTTGATCATTTCATAAAATCCATCATAGGATCGATCAAGATTCAAACTTGATTGACATAGTTTCTGTGACGAATTTTTTAAAACGACTTTTGAGTGACCATACGTTGGAATTAAGTGTCCCTATTTTTTCTCATCTTAGTTACAAATCATATCATCAATACAAGTGATTACTAAATAAGAATAATTGGGGATGCAAACATACCTTATATTCAAGTCCTTGAAAAACCCTTCATCAATCTAGTTGTTTCGAAGATCAACTTTGCCAAATTACAAATTTTTCACATGTATTAGGGTTTGAGATTATATAAATGTAATGAAACCCTAATTCTAGACCTTTAGTCAAACTCAGATTTTGGACTCAAAACCTAGACCAAAAGATTCATTATGTTTTTCTGATCAAGAAAACATATTTATTTGTTATAATTGGAGTTAAAATGAATTAGTTACCAATTTTAGGGCTTTGATATTAATTAATTAGATCCTCAAAAACGCATCAATGAAATCATGAAAATCAAGTTTTGAATATTTTTGTAGAAAGAACACATTTTTCGATTCCAAAACATATTTTTGTTTAATTTTTAGACAAGCAAATGAAAAGATACAATTTTTAGAAAATCGACCAATCACAAAATTTGTTTAAGCCATGTAGGAAAACAAGCTTGGTGAGAAAGAGAGAGGTGGGACCAGTCTGTAGACTTGGACCAATAGGAAGTGGCCACATCAGCTAGTCAATGGCTATGTCAAGGTTAGAGAAGTTCACATGAAATAAAGGAAATATTGAAAAAAGTACAAAAATGGCCTTAGAAAAAAAAGGATAGATGAAGGGTAGAATGGGAAATACATAGGATATCATCCCCCTTCTCTCACCCGCTCCATGGATGACAACCGAGAAGCAGCAGTTTGAGGCCTGATTTGGGCGAAACCCACTGTGGTGTCCAAACATTGACCTGATGATACGAAATTGAAGAACAAGCTTTGTGGAACTCACCTCTATACGGAATTGATGAACCATGGAGCCTCCTAACTATGCTAGGCATCACAAACCAGTGGGTAGAAGTAGCTTGATGTTGGAACAAGGTGAAACTTGGAGCAAAACTGAAGCGAGGGAAAGCTTGCATGCGGTTGAATGGTTCCTGGGCTACATATATTTACTAGTAAGTACACATGCTTTGCATTTAACTCCTTTGTGTGATAATCTCATATTGATGGAATAGTTATTAAAAGTCTACCATAATACTATATTTTATGACAATGACCAAAATGATATAGGGAAAAAATAAAAATTGTTCTACATTTATTTTCATTGGACCATATATATTACGTAAGCTCATTATTGTCTCAATCCTATGATTATTTCATTTAGGAGTTGGTACATTATGTTATCGCATATCTTAATATTACTTGATGATTCAATTTTTTCTTATCTTGATTTTATTACATATATAAATAACCTTATAAATCTCTTTGTAAGTATTATATGACAATATGACCAATAGACGATTTTGTGATGATAAATATAATAGTATAATGTTAGTATGACCCATCACATCAATTTTGTAATCAATATATATCTTTGTGTTCTGATATCCCTAGTATAGTTTTTGTCCAAGGTTTCCATGTAGAATTGTATAAATTATCTTCATGATAATGAATTAAATAATTACACACATATATACATATTTTAAAATACTGCTCATAAACTTTTTTTATTTGATATGAATAATATATACTTAAAACAACACATTTTCAGATCATAGTTGGTTCATTAGTGATTTATTAATTTTTCTTTTTTTGATACATTACATTTGAACTTTAATGATTGAAGTTGAAATAGATATGAAGAAAGTTAGAATTTTATTCCCACCCTTGTTGCACATATAAGTCATACACGTGCATGTTCACCTAAGAAACAATTCTTGATGTAAACTTTCCTTTGTATTGGGTAGGAAACATTGGTGTCCATAAAAAGATGATATGACCATCTAGGCATAACATATGATAGAAATGGGTGAAAAATTGTATATACCAATTTAGAGAGATTATACTTGCAACAAAACAATCTTTGATCAAATACCCTAAGATCTAAGTATTTTTTTAGTTGAATGTTTTGGTTGGTTAGATTTAACTATTTATGTTTCAATTTTTTCATATTTAGTCAATCTCTTGATGGATTTGTAGGAAGTCATAGATGTAATCCTACACATCTTCACACATATTATTTACATACCTACATGACAAGCAAGCAATGATATGGGTAACAATTCTTGATATCACTATCTTTTGATGTGAGTACATACGAGAATTGATGTCTCCTAGTTAATGATTAGTGTAAATATTAGGGTTATTGCATGGGATACATAGAGAATAAATAACTATAAATTTACCCAAATAAATGATACATATTCTAACTTGTAATGATTCATTAAGATGTAGAAATCATTATTTCATTTTATTTGCTACTTTTTACAATTTGTATGTTTTGTAGAAATGTATGTTAATGATATGACATTGTATGAAGATTATTGTGACATGTTTCTTATTTCATATTATATAGTATATAAATATTGTGTAGAAAGGATATATAACCCATGTTTAAATTGTAGTAAGATAAAGCTTCCCTGAATTTATTGATATTTTTTACAATTTTAACAAAATAAATGGAAGTAAAAAATTTCTTTCATATTTCATCAAGGAAATAATCTATAATTATCTTAGATACCCCAATTCATATTTTAGGACCATGAGTGACCTAGAGTTGTTTTCCAATACATATATGTAGCCAATAGATGATTTATAAATTTTCCTATAATAAAGTATACAATTTCCTTATATTTTTAATTAGAAGATTATTTCTTTCTTACAATTTGAAACTACATAAAAGAAAATTTAATACTTCTGTGCTTATTTATCAAATTTTCTTAAAAGGTAAATGGTACTTCTATTATTATTTTAGTTAGGAGAGACATTAGTCTCTCAGATCCTTCAAACCCATGGCAGAGGTCGGACGCCTGAGAGAATGGTAAATTCAACGCCTCTTTTGGAAATCAGACATGGGTTCCTTCGTGAAGGGACACCATGTTTGACCACTTGTACCACTTCGTATCAGAATATGGTATTCCTAGTGCTCTCTTTTGCAAGGAAAAAGAAAAATTACTCACTAATATGTTAAAGTCTTACAGACAATGAAATGTATAATATTAGTATACATGCATGGAAGGCTTGTTTTCAACATGTAATCACATAGTTTATATTGAGAATTATTGAAAGACAATTGCGAATATCATTACAAATTTATTTTTTTATACAAAAATTCAATTTATTATTGTTGTTTTTAGAAAAAAATATTTTTAATCAACCATTCCGTATTTGACATATGTATTGCAAATAGTACAATGAAAGTGTTCCTTCTAATTGGGTTCATCGACATAGATATCGGAGTTGGTATTTGTGCAGAATAAGATACAAATACTATATTACCATAGAAGTCATACTTCATTGAAAGATATGGAACTATTTATTATTCAAGAGTTCAATTAAGTTGACTGCATTATTTATCCAATTCATCAATTGATTGTCATCATGCAGACTCGTCAAAATCTTAGTCTGAAACAACCAACTTACATTCACATCCTATATCAAGATCCTATAATTTAGATCTACAAGGGTAACATCAATTAAGTAAAATTGATGACAAGGGACTATTTTTCTTCTAAGAAGCTATAAGGAACGTGGATATTCTAAAAAATAGAGATGAAAAGATGGATGGAGTTGCGTAGGTAATCATTTGGTCTTTCAAAATGTCAATATATACCACTTTATGTTATTATTTTCTTCGAGGTAGTTTCCAATGTTAGCCAATATTTTCACCTTTCCACCTTGACATTCTTGTATCCCATATAATAATAGGAACACAATTTTACATCCTAGAAGTCAAGACCCATATCTTTTTAATCAATGGCATGGGCATATAAGAGAATCTATATGATTAAAGTGTCAGTAATCATATTATATTTGCACATTTTTTTTAACATTGGAAATTGTCCTTACAAACTAATTAAAACATGAACCTCACTATCTCTAAAAAATACTTTAGAATTACATGTATGATAGACACTACATAATCTTGTATGCATATATATACATATATATACATATACATATTTATACATATATATACATACACACACACACGCACACACACACACACAGATATATATATATATATATATATATATATATATATATATATACCCTAATACTACGGTTACATATAAGCTATTTTGCATCAATCCTTGATATCACTATAACTCTACCTAGCGAGTACACAATCATGCTAATGAGTATAATGGGAAATTTCTTATAACCCAAACTACATCAATGTATTCTTCAAAGTTTCCCGTCTAATACGTATTTTACTTACATATATACATCAACATATTGATATAGAAAATACAATTTTAATATAGAAAATTGGAATTTAGAAAAGAACTATGTAAGTAACAACTTGCTAGTATTTTTTATTGTACTAAAATATTCACCCTATAGTGTGATTCACAACAAAGCACTTTTTCCCATTACAATCTTTAGTTTATTATTCTAGTAGTTATATCTCCTATTTTATATGCATCAAACACTTGTTTAGATTTTTGAAACCATGGTTATAAAAAGACATCCACATCTATGGCATATAAAAAATGAGATACTAATGAAGAAGCATATGATAAATCAATACACAAAATTAAACTCACATATCTCAATTAAAATCTCATGTTATAATGAAGAAATAGATTAAAGATATTCAATAGTATGCCACACTAGAAAATGTATGTTTATATACATGATTGCACATTCCTTTGAATTTAACTATATGTTATTGTGGTTGGAAAAATTAAGTAATAAAATAATTTAATACTTTATAATGAAACCAACTTCCAAATAGCTTAGAAAAACGTGTATCTGCATATTTTATATCACTAAGTATTGATAAGTTTAGCTTGTGATAAGGATGACAAGTTCCTATGCTATATTATTATAATTATTTATATAAGTTTATGTACTATAGAAATAATTAGAAAAGGGTACGCACAGTTATGGATTTTTGCATTGTAGACACAAGTAAGAGCCTTTAGTTATTATGTATTTTTTCCAACCGTTCTTATTTTGGAGAGGTATCTATAGAAAACTTACAAAACAAGACTAAAAGGCTAGGATGAACATGATGGAAAGAAGGATATAGACGAGGAAGAAAATGGAATTTAAACATAGGGGTTGAGATTTATTAGTGATATAATCTAACTTAGACATAAATATTTTAATAATGAATCAAGGATATAGTTAAACTACATCAAACAATCATGATGATTAATTATAATTGGATTAATTTAAAAGTAAAGCACAAGTAAATATTGAAAAAAGGGTTGAAAACAATTATTAATATTGATCCATTGATCCTCACATATGAAAATTAGACATTGAAAATAGTCAATTTTAAATGTGGAGATCCAAACATCTCTTCCTTGACAATGAATGTATTTGTAAAAAACAAGGTAAAAGAAATATAGTTGTTTATATCACCAAATTATTTATTGGTGTATGCCGAGTAAATAGATCATAGTGCAATAAAAGTGACTTGTCCTCTCCACTTATAAGGTTTAGATATTTATTTTAAACATGAAACAATGAAAGCTATAAATCATACTTAGAATTGATATATATACAAATCAATTGCATGGTTGAAAATGAATAAATGGAGAATACAAATCAATCATCTTTTTCATTTTTAAAAATTGTAGAATCCAACTAATATGCATATAAATTTTAGAAAGAAACAATGATTGCATTATTAACTTCTTGCTAAATGTAAGAGCTGAGAAGTTTCCTTTTAAAAGAAAAGAGACAACTTTGTGTATTTTTCAAAATAAAAACTACTCCATGAATTAATTTTATAAAAGAGAAGTTTTACACAAAATAGGAATATTACTTATCATAGACTTATCACATTCTTCTGTCTAGTATAGTGAGAATATTTCTCCTCAGATAGAATCCAAACATTGTATATGGTAAGTTATCTGAAGAAGAAAAAAAGTAAGGCAAAACAAGTTGTAACGATGCTCAACATTCAAAATTGACAACACGGCGTTCAATAGGTAATTTGATTCCATTGTACAAAGAGAGCACCTCTATACATAATTATTTGGGTAAATTAAAGAATCAAACATATCATGATATCTTATAATATGATTATTGTAGCGTTTGACAAAGTAATTGTATTCATCACTGATGACTCATTATAACAATTTCTAACGGAGAGAAATGAACAGTTGACAGTGTTAGTCGAATGCTCCAGACAGAAAATACAATGTAAATGGGAGGAGTGGGCGACGGCGTGTTTAGTAAAGTGATTAGTAGCGATTGATGTGTTGCCTGTGATTGTCCACTGTTAGACCCAACAATCACAAATGAATCGGATACCAACGAAGTAATAAATAAATGACCTGGAATAGTATATTTGAAGGAATGAACAAGCATCTGTATAGAAAATAAAAACGATGAATGTAAATGTAAAACTGTAAGTACCTTCCGGAAGGCCCAAATGGCTTTTAGTACTTCAATAGATAAAAGTTCCCCGAAGATCCGAAAATTTATAATTATGGACAAGGAGGGCTCGGTGTCCCCTAATACAGTACTATCCTTTTGGAGTCTAGCCGCCACACTCACCACACTCATTGGTAAAAGCGGAAGAGATTCTTTCTTTCTTAATCTTAGAACATAACTATAATGAAAAAGTAGAATCATATGATAATGTTTTATAATAGATTTGTTGTGCCTAGTAAAAAATATATATGAGAAGAACACCAAACGAATTATTGAGTAGAATGTTATTTTTGTTGATTTAAATGTTTGATGAGTACATTTTTTTGAACACTTTTGGATTCTTTTAAAGATTTGTTGCTCTAAATTGCTATTGCAAAGACAAACATTATCATAAGATATATAGTTTCAATGCACGAGGATGTCCACTTGGAGGAAGCAATTAATCTGTACTTAGTAAGGCTTCCCTTGGAGGAAGTAATTAATCACTACTTAATGGAGTATGACAAGACTGTATATCAAACAATAAAGTTGTTGATGTATTGTGTACCATTTTTACGGCATCACAAAGTCACACCGTGGGGATCTGCCTTCTCTTTCAAAGATCCAGTGCTAAATTACACCTACTACAGCCAAAATCCATTTCTATTCGCAGTCGATTGAACGTTTTAGTCGTCTTCCTCCATTTTTTGCCGAGTGAGGATGGCAACACCCCAACGATAATCATGCCCTCTGATGTTGTGTCGTTGTAAGAGCAGGTAAAAGTTCCAGACATCTGGTTACCGGTAGGATCTAGAGCAGTTGTGCCCTACATGCCTAAGCGAGGACAAGAGCCTCACGCCACACTGGCTACGTGGAAAAAACCCTCATGTGCCTCCGCCAGGGGTGGAGCTAGAGGGGGGCAAGCATGTCCATGCCCCCCCCACCCAAAAACAAAATGTTCAATATACATGTATATGTTCATAGAAGTTGTATATAATATATAAATATGTACATTGTTAAAACAACAATGCCTCAGTAGCGACAGTGGCATACATGTTGTTATTATAACTATTACGTGCAAGTTCGAACCCTAGGGGAAACAATTTTTTTTTTTATCATATGTACTCGGTGGATATTATATATATAAAGTTTAAGGACGCAATGAATACATGAATATTGAACTTGTTTAGTGATAATGTGGTTGTCGTGTTGTGTGAGGTCTCATGCTTTAGTCTCGCTTTACTAGTATAGTATTTTTTAAATCCACTCGCATAAGCTATCATGAATCGAAATGATTTTGGCCCCCCCAAGGATGATATTCTGGCTCAACCCCTGGCCTCCGTGGGGTGGTCACATTGCCTAGAAGTAATATATATATATATATATATATATATATATATATATATATATATATATATATATATATATATAGAGTCAGGCTAGAATACACTCGAGTGTATCCGGAGCGGAATACACTCAAGTAGTTTTTCATGATTCAATATTTTTTTTGAAAATCTAATCCATTGATCTTCTTAAACATCTCGTGAACAACTCATACGCAAAATTTGAGCACATTTGGATATGTATAGCTCATGTTATGAAGACCACACAAATTATGCATTTCAAATTAGTTTCGTGCGTCGATTTTGTTTCCCTTGGATGAGTGACTTACACTCCTCCAAATGGGCTCAAAATTTGTATGTATCCTAGTTATAGTATGACGGTGAAGATCAATGGTTTACATTTTACAAAAAATAGTCTTGATATGCAAACACACTTGAGTGTATTCGTGTGATCCGTACACTCGAGTGTATTCTAGCCTGACTCTATATATATATATATATATATATATATATATATATATATATATATATATATAATTTACTAGCCACCACATAAGTGACCAACATAGTGGACAAAAGACATCACATGTCATCATATAGAGTTCCATTATGAACAATGCATTAGAAAAGACCAAAAGAATGTCAAAGATCAATAACACATAGAAGATACTTCTCATAAAATATATAATCCAAAAGAACAAGACATGGTGTTGGTTAATGTTCATAGGACCAAGAGAAAGAAGACAGTAGGATAATTACTCAATAAGAATAACCAGGGATGCAAACATACCTTATATCAGAGTCCTAGAAACACCCTTCACCAATATAGTTGTTTCCAAGATCAACTTTGCCAAATTACAAAATTTTCACATGTATTAGGGTTTGAGATTTATATAAATTTGATGAAACCCTAATTCTAGACCTATTTAGTAAAACTCAGATTTTGGACTAAAAACCTAGATCAAAAGATTCCTTATGTTATACTGATCAAGAAAATATATTTATTTATTATAATTGGAGTTAAGATGAATTAGTGACCAATTTTAACGATTTGATATTATTTAATTAGATCCTCAAAAATCCATCAATGACAACCTAAAAATCAGGATTTGAAACTATTTTTATTAGAAAGAGCATATTTTTTATTCCAAAATATATTTTCGTTTCATTTTTAAACAAGCGAATTAAAAGATACGATATTTAGAAAATCGACCAATCAGAAAATCTGTATAAGCCACATAGGCAAACAAGCTTGGCAAGAAAGAGAGAGGTGGGATCGGTCCACATACCTGGACCAATAGGAAGTGGGTGCATCAACTAGTCAATGGCTATGTCAAGGTTAGAGAAGTTTATGTGAAACAAAGGAAATACGGGCAAAAGGATAAAAATGCCCTTAGAAAAAGAATAGATAGATGAGGAGTAGAATGATATATACGTAGGGCATCATCCCCCTCCTCTCACCTGCTCCATAGATGACAACTGAGAAGCAGCAGCTTGAGGCCTGATTTGGACAAAACCCGCAATGGCGTCAAAACTTCGACCTGATGATACCAAATTAAAGAACAAGCTCTGGGGAACTCACCTCTGTACGGAATCAATGAACGGTGGAGCCTCCTACCTATGCTAGGCATCACAAACCAGTGGGTAGAAGTAGCTTGATGGTGGCACAAGGTGAAATTTTGAGTAAAATGAAGCGAGGGAAAGCTTGCGTGAGGTGTAATGGTGCTTGGGCTATATATATTTACCAGTAAGTGCACATGCTTTGAACGTAACTCCTTTGAGTGATAATTTGATATTGATGGAATAGTTATTGAAAGTCTACCATAATA